>ML685939.1:215850-256018 GCA_007922175.1 Pelusios castaneus
GCCTGACACACTCACTCACCCGGCCGGCCTGACACACTCACTCACCCCAGCCTGCCTGACACACTCACTCACTCACACTCCCACCTGCCTTACACACACCCCTGGCCTGCCTTACACACTCACCCCCCCCCCAGCCTGGCTCTCACACACACGCTGCACATGGCCATGCACTCTCCCCACTAGTGGAAAGCTGCCTCCCCCCTCGCGTGCACGGCCCCCAGCTTGGCTCTCAGGGCTCGCTGTCCTGGACTCGGGCCCCCAAATCACGACCAATCTGCCCTGCTGCATTTCCCACACGTTGCAGGGTGGGCGCTAACTGCGGTGGATGTCGAAGTAGTCTGGCAGACCATGTGCTCAGTTTTCAGGAGAGAAGCTGAGCCAGGCGTGAACAAGATGTTTTCTCCCTCTAATGGAGTCATCTGCAACAGACTTTGCAGACATGCATATGGGACTGAGGGCTGGTTGCACAGGAGAAGGAAAAGGCTGCATGGAATGCTACAGAAGATCCCTGCAATGAAAGAAAAAGAGGACAGCGATTTCTTGCCACTCAAGCCTCTACACTGGAACAAAGACTGGAGCTGAGACTTGGCTGAACTCCACCTGGACTTTGGGACTCTTGGGGATCTTTCATGTGGGGGTTTCTGTATGGATTGTTCTGGGTTAAATGTATTGTTTTCTTAGGATAAGGTTTATTTAGTTAGTAGTTAATACAGTTCATTGTTATGTTTGTTTTTAGTAGTATTTTAATGAGGGAGGGTAACTGACCAATCTTTGCTGTGAGTCCTGTACAGACTGGCTCCTAGGTCTCCAGCTGCTTTCTCCACTGGGACTGGGGTGTATTTCTGTGAGGCACTGGAGAAGGGCAATTGAATTAATTTTAGCCCACCCGAAGGTTACACTTGCTCCCATTCCCTCTACCCTGAGGCCTGCCCAACTTGGGGGCTCCCCTCCCTCTGTCCTGTGTGACAGGATTCCTGTAACCCTGATATGGCTGGGCCTGGATTCCCGGGAAGGCTCAACTCCCCATCTTCTCATGGTCATCTAGAGCACTGGTTCTCAGCCTTTTGCGGATCGTGACACACTGCGATCCTACAGGGCACCATCCCACCCGCCACCAGCCAAATCCAGCCATTCTCTGACTGTCCACAACACACTGCTATGTGACAACACACTAATGTGCCCAAACACACTGGTTGAGACCCACTGATCTAGGGCATGGGCTAGGGTGTTCCCACTCTGCATAGGTGCTTCCTAGACCCACTAATCACTGCATATAGTTCAAAACAATTCAAGATGTTGTTGCTACCATTCAGAAAATGTTTTGAACAATACCTGTCAAATGTTTCTGGTGAATGTTCTTTTTTTGTATTGAAACAAGTTAAAATTATTTGCAAAATACGAGTCAATAACATTTGGCAAGTTTAGCAATATTGACAATTGAAAGTGCCCTTTTACAAAATATTACTTCTAATGATGTAATTGACAATTTTGTAAAGAAAAGGTATAGAAAAAAAAAAGCTATCTGAATTTTTTTTCAAATCAAGTTTCTTCAGAGGAAGTTAACTTACTTTTCCATTTACACATCATCTATTCTTTTTATGTTCACATTTTCACATCAGTGTAACACAAATACAAGGTTTCATCTAACCCAGAAGTTCTCACTCTGTGGTCCAAGAACTCCTTTCAGGTGGACTGAGGGAAGGTTATTAATGTTTGTTTAGTTTTTTAAATAAAGTGCTTTTATTCAAGGCACTGTACATAGTTAGCTAATAATACAAACAACATTTGGAAAGACTATTAAGTGGTTGGGCAAGAGACCCTCAGCAATTTTCAGGTGTTCTGTGGGAAAAAAAAGTTAGACGACAGAAACGATCAAGGCACCTCACTTTATTGTCATTTACTTCCTATACTTATAAATATAGGAAGAGGATGAAGGAAAAACAGAATGAAAAATGGTTCCAAAGGGGGAGCCAGGTTAGTCTATTGCAGAAAAACAACAGAGTCCTGTGGCACTTTCATGCAATAAATAAATCTGTTAGTCTTTAAAAGTGCCACGGGAGAATGAAAAATGGAGGCGGAGGCCAATAAGAGAAAATATTCTTTTTCTTGGCTGGGTCTCCAGGGGTCCCAAAGATGACGCTAGCCCAGGGCCCCACTATCTCCCCTAAATCTGCCACTGGTACAGATGCTCGGAGCTGACTGCGCGCACAGAGACCCTGCCTCTGGAAGATGCCACCAGTGAGCTGACAAACAGAAGGACTGATGGAGCCATGCAGAGCATCCTTGTGATCAAGGGCCCAGGCAATCAAGGTCCATTTGCAGTTCTACCACAGCCTTAACTCTGGGCAACTTCGCTGCCTGTCCCCAGCTTTCAGTTCCCAGTTCTGAGGGTGATAGTTTTCCTGCCCCTTGGGGGCTCACAAAAATAATTCCCCCTAATGGGCCTTGCGGGACAGCACAGAAACCCCACCCTAGATGAAAGGTAAGGTAACGGAAACACAATCATTTGTAGTTTCAGCAAGATACAGTATTTATTCTTTATGTCCTAGGGGAAAAAGCTGCTGTGCTTTGCCCCAGAGGTGGCTGCAATGCAGTGCTGGGGCCAGTGAGTTTTTCAGCCACAGTGCGGTGTGCAGCTGGATAGAATTACACAGGACAGTAAAACCAGACTGATTTTAGAAGGAATGAAACGTGCAGACAAGAACCCTCTCCAGAGAGATTTACGGTAGCACATGCTGACCCCCAGCGCTCGCTGTGGGAAAAAGGTGTACTGGGCCCAGAGAGAGCTGTAAGGAAAAAGAATTACTCAAGATAAAAGTTGCAATCTCGCAGCAAACATCTGAGAGCTGGGAAGGGACGACGGCTCTGTGTACTCTGAGTCCATTGCTTGCCGAGCCTGGGTTTGTCCAGAAGGGCCAAACCCTGGGGACACAGTTTGTTTTTAACACCCTCCTCGGTTTGTTCCTCTGGTTAAAATAAGCCCTGCTCTGGCTCCAAAGAGCATTTGGTCACCGCACTCCACTGGGCAGACTCCCCACGGGGAGACCCACGCGGCCAGAGCTCAGCCTGGCCTACTAGGTAAGACTGGTGGATCCAGAGGGATTTACGGCTGCCGTGGATTCCATCCTGGATTTTCACCTGCTGCCAAACATGCTGGAGCAGTTTCAGACATCGACACATACCCCTTAGGTATTCTGGTCCAGCAGGGATTGGGGACTGGGCTTGCAGCACCACAGTGAAGTGGAAAGGTAACTCTTACAGACCACAGACCATGGGGGTGCCACTGCAGTGCCTTGCTGAGAAGGATCTCCTCTTTCTACCGGAGTGTGAAATAAAACTGAAAGGTGCAGCGTCCTCTTTTGCGCATCTCCCCTCTGTGAAGCAAGCCTTGCAGGGCCTGCCCGGAGAACAGGCTGAGTACATCACAACTCCCCAAACATTGGTTCTCTGTGGTTTGTGGAGAACAAAAATGGGGATCAAGCCACCCATAACCACTAGAGCCCACCAGAAACAACAAACTCCACCATCCCAGTGCAGGCAGCGTGGGCCACTAGCTCTGTTATTTTCAGCCTGGGGGCTGCGGACCCCTGGGCATTCACAGACTGTGCCTAAGATTTCCAAAGGGGCCTGGCCCTCCAGGTTTGCAAATGAAAATGAATGTCAAGCTGGCCAGGGCCCAAGTGCTGGACAGACCTGGTCACTGTTGATAGCGCCATGAACAGCAGCTATCGTCTCTCCGGTTTTGGAGGAAGGAGTAGCTCACTCCGTGTGCACGTTTGTCCGTGACCCGCGAGGGCCCAAACAGTTGCTGTGACCACTTGTGGGGGCACCTGAATTTCAGTTCCCAGGGAAGCACGAAACTGGCATGGGACACCGTGAACTGACGGGAGGCGAGTGTGAAAAATACAAAGCCCCTGCCAAAGCAGCCCCTCAGGCTGGTGGGAGCAATTCTCCAGGCTCCTGTCTCTGCTGGTCACTGCCTGTTCCACACCTGGGGCTGACCAGCAATGAAACGGAGGCTGCTCTGCCCCCGCTAGCTGTTGTGGGGCAGCGTACACACCGCTGAATGGGACGCACTGGTGCAGCTTACCCCTCGGTCTGTTTTTCTCTACAGCAAGCACCACGGCAAATCGAGGGCCCACAGGCCGTTACCCCAAAGGACAGGGAGCTGTTGATCTCACACTGCTTTGTGTGAATCTGCACCAGGTGCACGTCCGTTCCAGTGTGAGGGCTCAGCAGTGCCCTTTGAATTGTCTCCATCCAGCACGAGGTCGCACCATCACTGAACATCTGGTTCCTGAGCAAACTTTCAGAGCGAAACAGGCACTGTTCTAATGCTCCTCTCCTCCGAATGCCGCAGAGGGACCGAGGAAGGTTGTTTCTGCGCAATACCGAGTGCTCACTCCTGCCAGTGCCCCTGAGTCGGGGCCATGGGCTCCCCGCTGCAGTGTTTACCCTTTCTCCAGCCCCCTCCTCCGGCCCACCCCACTTCTCAGGGAAGGGCTTTCTCTCCCTGTCCCTCCCAGATTTGCAGCCCCTGCCGCATGTGTCCAGTCCCAAGCCGGCCCAAAGGAAGGAGCAAGGAGTTAAAGGTCACTAGGGGACTGCAGAGAGTCCAGCTGGGCTGTGGCTGACAGGCCGAGCATTAGACAGGCCGTGCAGTGCAGGACGCGACTGTCCCACTGCACACAGCCGCCTGCCTTTGTCAGCGTTACACTCGCTGCTCTGCTCTTGTTTTGGGCACATGGGGCAAGAAATCCCCAAGCCTCCAGTGTAGCTGGAGGTGCGGCTCCTCCGAGGCTGGGGCAGAGCGAGAGCAGGGTGCCTGGTCCTTTTCACTGAAGACAGAAAAGCTGGTTTGGCTGCTGTGGGGTTTCCCCTTTCCTGAATGAGAGGGGCACACGCCTGGGGCTGCACCCAGCTTTCGCCCGCCAGCGGTATCAGGAGGGCTAAGCAGCCCTGCATTGCAGGCTTGCCATTGCCTCCGTTCAGCCTCATAATGGGTTGGCGGTTGTGCTTCTCTTTCCTGATCACACCAGGCAGGCTGCCATGCGGCTGAAATCAGTTGCAGTCTGCCAGGGCTAGCCTGTGCCTGGCTATTCTGGTCTGGGGAACCGTAAACAAGACCAACTCCCAGCATGGAGACGGGTGTGCTGGGAGACAGGGTCTCACACCCGGTAGCTTGTGTCCACTGACGTCCATCGTACACGTTAGCATGAGGCGGTACCGGACCAGCCAGCAGCTACGGAGCCTAAAACAACCAGCAGCTGCAGGAGCAGAACAGGAGCTTTGCCAGGAGCATTTCATTTTCAATCCATCGGGGTACCTGCAGGGTCTGAGCTGCCTGGCCCTGCCCCACGTGTCCGACTGAGGGGCTGCAGGCTCAGGTCCTGGGTGGTCCATGCAGGGACAAGGCTGTGTTGCCAGGGCACACGCATGGCGATTGCCCAGCCCGTGCGCGGGCAGACCAGCTCACTCCTGGTGATTAGCTTGCCCTCTTGTGGCCCGAAGCCGTATGGCAAGAGCCTAAAGGCCCGATTCTGCCCTCACTTGCAGTCTCCTCTAGCCTGCTGGGCTCCTGTCAGTCTGGCAGACAGACCACACCGATAGGAAAGGATGTGGCGGCGCATACACACCATGCTGCAGAGTAGCTATGTGCATACCACAGAGGAATGGTCCAGCTCCACGGGCACACACAGGCCACCCACCTGCAGCTTAATTAGCCAGAGCTGTTACTGGCATTCAGGGGAGCTGCGGTGCCGGCTGGGCAACGTGGCAGATGACAGAACAAGGAGCAATGGTCTCAAGTTGCAGTGGGAGAGGGCTAGGTTGGATATAAGGAAAAGCTTTTTCCCTAGGAGGGTGATGGGGCACTGGAACGAGTTACCTGGGGATGCAGTGGAATCTCCATCCTTAGAGGTTTTTACTTCCACCAGCATCCTGGCAGAGTGAGGTGCTACTCATCATGAATAACAATGGCAGAGTTTGGCCTGAGATGCCTTAAATGCACATCCTCCAGAACCAGAGGAGAATGTCCCTGGAGGAAGTGTAAATCCATCGCTCCGCTGGGCCTTCAGTGCAGTGAAAAGAATGAGCCTATAATGAAGAGAATGATCTTACAAAAGCATCTACGGCGGCCAGGAAGAGACTGTTCTAAGAGGTTGCTGACAAGTGGGAGAGGATTTAGAAAAGGGTGGGTTTGGGGTCTGGAAGGCTGGTTTAGAGCCTTTAGATCTATTTATCTTACCCAAGAGTAGTTAAGAAGTAACTTGACTGTGGTCTATATTATAAGGACCTACATGGGGAAGGGATTTCTGATTGCGGCCAGCTCTTTATTCTAGCAGAGAAAAGCAGAGCACAGGCTAATAGCTGGCACCTGAAATTCAGTCTAGAACTAACTAGCACCAAGGCACACTCTTCTAACAGTGAGGGGAAATCACTATTGCAACAACTTACCACGGGCTCTGGACTTCGCCATCACTTGGCATCTTCAAATCAAGATTGGGGGAATTTCTGAAAGAAACATCACAACTCAAAGAAGTGGGAATAGCACATCGCTGAAGATAGTATAGAAGAACAAGCAGTTTTGGGATCGGAGATCAGCACAGATTTCTCTCCCTCCTCATCCACTGGGGCAGACTTTCTCCTGGTCAGTTCTTCCCCATTAATGGTCTGGTTGGAGAAGCCTTTCTAAGTGCTAAACTGTCTCTTTAAGCAGAGCCCTTAGCAACAGCTGCACTGCTCCAGATGTGCACCTCCGGGGTCCCTGCACACTCCAGGGGGGCACTCCATCCCCCTGTAAGCCCAGCTGTGCTGACTGGTGGTTTGGGGGGCCCAAACCCAGGGTGCACCCACTTCCCACCTCTCTGGAAGAGTACCCACTTGCCCCAGTAAGTGACCCCCACATGTGGGCATGACAGGGGGCTTGTGGCTCACGTCACAATTGAGTGCTAGTACTGTGATGCTAGGAGCAGTAATCCACCTCCACATGGCTTCTTCCTAACGGACTCTCCCAGCTCATGTGTTCCCCTCCCCAGGAGAGAGTCTGCACCCCTCAGACCTCGCTCTGGGCTGCTCAGCCATTTCCTCACCACAGGTATTGTGAGTTGTGTCCCGGCTGTGTGCACACTGCCCTTCTCAGGCCCAGAGCATGGTGCTGCCTCTGAGCTTGCTGGGTTTTCGAATCCCCTCCCCACCCTGCCGCAGTGTAGGAATTCATTCCTGACCCCAGGAGTGCATGCTCAGCAGCATCAACGTCCTTTGGGGTGGGGTTTTAGGGGCTCCACCCTGCAGGGGAAGGTTTGGGAGGGGGAAACTGTGGCAAGAGAGTTGGGGGGCAGACACTACATGGGCTGAGGAGATGGGGGAGCCTGCAGGCAGACCCCTATGCAGGACACGTAGGGAGCTGGGGGAAGACATTCCAGGGGATGTTTAAAAAGACAGCTGTTCCCCAGGATGCCTCCCTCGCCCCCCAGGAACGTTCCTGAGGATAGCAGATTTGTAACGTTGGGTCTGGCACGTGTCAGTCTGGAGAAACAGCCCCTGCCTTCCTCCTCCAGCCAGTCAGGGCCTCCCCCTTGGCCCAGAGTCCCCTGGCAGAGATGGGAAGAGCTGGGCCCCCTGCGTGCCTAGGGGAGGAAGCACAGACTCCAGAGCTGGCGAGTACAATAGCTGGGCCCAGGTGGAGCTGACAGGGCGCGTTGTTTGTCCCTTCTCGTGGCTTAGTGAGGAACAAAGGGGGCCGTGGGCGTCGCAGCAGGCTCTTTGTGTGAGGGAAGCAAAGCGCTGAGCCGGCAGCCCCATTGCCTCGCTTGTTTGGAGAGTGCTGCAGGCGTGAAGGCCCCAGGCCCTGTCAGCCCTGGCCAGGAGGAGCCCAGCCATCCCAGTCCAGCCTAGGGAGGAAGGAGCCTCGGCTTGGGAAAGCCTGGGCTGAAATCCGCACATACGAGGCAGCTGGGCTGGCTCCGTGCGATGCTGGTCACCACTAATGGCACACAGGGTCGGAGCCCAGGCACAGAGCAAAGCCCCCAGGGCGCCCGTTCTGGCGGGAGGGGACAGGCTGAGCATGCAGCGGCTCTGGCAAGGCACGGTGGGCAGGGGAGGCAGTAATGGGGGTGCCCCAACTCCAGCCAGACCGCATGCCTCACACAGTATGAGACGGCTCCGGCCCAGAGCTGTGACAAGACATGCCACCCGTGGTGTGCAAAGCACCAGGATTAGCAGGCTCCAGCCACACACAGACCCCTCACGCCGACCCACCTGCCCCAGCCGACGCGTGGCTCTGAGACATCAGACAACCCGCTATCTTCCACAACAGAAGTTAGAGATCCTGCCGCGCCCCGTGCGCTGCCAGTCAGGGGCTGAGAAGGGCAGGTTATAGGTGCCTTTCCTCGCCCCCAGCCCCAAACTGGAGATCAAAGGGAGCAGCAGGAGAGCACCCTGCAGGACGTTCCACACCGTGGAGAGACCCCTCTGCTCAGCACCAAATGCTGTACGCTGCTGGCCGAGGAACGCAGGGCTTGGAAATTACTGAGCACACTCAAGCCTGGGCCTATGTCCTGACAGTCGCATGCACTCAATGTACATACCTGGGATGGTGAAGGGAGGTGTTGAACTTGGCTGCTTCTCTCAGTGTCTAGCGGCTCCCCTGTCTCTGGGCCCTCAGAGTCCTTCCCAAGCTGCTCTCATCCAGCAAACCTCCTGGAGAGCCCCATCTCATCCCCGGGGAGGGAAGCTGACTAACACAGAAATCAAAAACAAGGCAAAGTTCAGCCAGACTCCTTCCCCCACTCTGTGGCTCTTAGAGAGGAACAACAGCCCAGCGCTCAGGGCACTGGCCTGGGAGACCGGGTGTCCATTCCTGGTTCTGCTACTGATTCCTGTGTGACTTGGGCCAGCAGCTTAGTCTCTCTGAGCTTCGGTTGCCTGTCTGTGACATGGGAATAATCCCCATCATTGGGGAAACGTGAAAGATAAAGCCATCAAAGATGGTGACGTTCTCAGACACTGTGGTGATGGGGACCATCTGAGGACTAAAATAGATTGAAAAGGGCCCTCCCTCAGGATCACTCAGCCCACACACTGGGTCTTCTCTGCCCAGAGAGCTGTTCCCCATTCCTTCTTATGAAGGTGAGGTAACAAGCCCTCTGCTTTTGGTGAGTCAGCAGAAGTCACCCCTTTCCCAGCGAGGGTGCTGCTAGGTGGTTACAGGACACCTTCACTCTTGGCCTCTTTTCCTTCCCTTGCTGGGGAAGATCTTTGACCCCTTCCACAGTGCTGGGCTGGGCTCTCTGGAAACAGTCAAACTCGAGAATGGAAAAGGAAACACCACAATCCTTCCCGAGCAACTCTGGGGGTGGCCCTGCCGGGGGAGAGGAGACAGAACAGGGCAGACCCAGAACCCCAAGCTCATCCCATGACAGAATGATGCTGCAGGGCTGGAAAGTACCAGAGCAACGAAGCCTCGAGCCATTTGTGATGGGGATTAGCCATGCAAGCACAGCCACACTGGTTTCTTTTCTTTTTTTGAAAAAAGAACGAGGGTCAGACTATGGGGCTAAGCTGCTGGAATCTCTGGGGATCAGCAGGGAACAAAGTTAGAGAAAGCAATGTGCTGACTGCTCAGCAAAAGCTGGCCCGGAGACCCAGCGAGCTGAGTGCTATATAAACGGAGGTGGGGAAGCAGGCAGATATTACATGGAGGAGGCAGCGGTGCAGGCTGAGCTAGGTGAGTGCTGGGGCTGAATTTTCCACTCTTCCTATTGCCTCATCCATTCTCTCTCCTTTCACAAGAGACAGACAGACAGTCTCCTTCCTGCCTAGTGACAGGAGCTGAAATAAAACCGCCCAAAGGTAGCCCTTTACAGAGACAGATCTGTACGCCATAGCACACAGCTTCCAATGTGGACCTTTAAACCCGTGACCTGGGGCCTCAGGTCACCCCCACGGGGTGAAGCCAGAGACAGTGATTCATCTTTTCCAAACAAGATGGTTCAGGAGATGAAGGTTAACATCCCAGCCCACAGAGCTGGGGACCGGCCTCCTCCCTGGCTCCCTCCCATTTTCAAGAGAAATGATTTGCTCACCTCAGCTCATCTGTTGAGGAGCAAAGTCGTCACAGCTGCAGCAGGCCCGTGGAGGGGATGGAGGGAGCAGCACAGCGTAGCTGGGTATCCAGGAGAGGAACTGTCGCTCCAGGTGTGTGATGGCTAGATTAGGGGAACGCTCACATGGCCTGCCTGCAGCCAGGGCCTCATTGCACACGACACTCTGCAAACACTTGGGAAGACAAGCCCTACCCCACAGCTCCTTGCACACCCAGAAACACAATCCGCTCGCTCTCACGCACACCCACATGGAGTTAGGTCGTACACCTGCCCACTTACACACCTGCTCATACACACATGCAAATGGTAATTTTTTTCTCCCGTAGTCTCCGAAGGAAGAGAGAGAATTGTTGGGGTTCCGTTTCTGCAGCAGGGGTGGTAGTGCTCCATTTCTGCTGGGGCGCGGGCATATTCATAAGGGGGAAGGTAGTAGACAGAACTTCCCCAGGACACTGTTTGAAAACTAAATTGGGTCGGGAAGCCCCAAAGAAACAACAGCCAAGCTGGGCTTAGGGGAGCTCATTCCATCAAGGTGTTGGCATTTGCGATGCTGTTATGCAGGATAACGCCAGGTACGTTGTCGTCACCCCTCGTCTGTGACGCAAGATGTCTGAGGTGCAGCGCAGGGGGAGGACAGATGTGACTGACCTCACGCCCAAGTAACCGCAAAGCCCTGTCATTAGCCAACGCACAGTGAGCTGGAAGAGAACGCCATACCCTCTGGAAACTAACCCTGGCTCTATCCATAGCAATGTCTGGAGCCCAAGGCAGCCCTCTCTTCTGAGGGATGACCCCTTTGTTTAATGGATAAAATATCCTTGAATAAGTCAAAACAGGTCCCTATTCCCTCTGCTACGTAAGTATACCCCCAGCGGCTGGCCCCAATGGAGCTGGGGAAAGGAGGCTCACAGGTGCAGGGTCTTTGAGCTCCCTGGAAACGTAACCTTCTCCCTAGAAACACACCTCTAGTGTGATGGGACCATCTCTGGGCATGAATAGGGAGAAATTCGCAGGCTGTTGGTCCATAAATGGTATGCAGGGCTAAACCAACGGAATCCAGACTTTCTGCGCACAACACCCAGCATGCTTCCTGGCTTGAAGCAAAAGAGAGAGAGATCAGTATCAAAGGGCTCTATTCTGTCCTGAGCCCTGTCCCGCTATTGACAGGCGTGTTTTATTTCACATGAATTCATGTCACACATCCCCAGCGACAGCGATTCCCTTAAAGCCTCAGTTCTCAGCCAGGGTGTGTGCTCCCCTGGTGCTGCACAGAGCTCTTTCGGGGGGACAGCGACTCCTCGAGACATCTGCCTAGTTTTACAACAGGCGACATAAACACACTAGCGAAGTCAGCACACACTACGACTTGCTGGTAGTGCTCTGTGTAGTGTACACTCACATATGAGACGAGCGCTGTCCAACGCTGCCCTCCACAGGGGACAGTGGGGAGCACATAGGGCTGTCCGGCACCTCCGTCCTTTCATTCAACGATTGCAAGGGGGTGCAGAGCTTTTTCAAAGCAGCCTGCTTCGCTTTGGTTCCTGTGTCTGTGATGCACGCTGTGCTTTTCTCTCCTCCTTTGACAGACACCGTCCGCGCAGCAAAGATGGCTCAGACAAACCCCCTGCCTGGGCCCACCGGCCCATGGAAGGTACGTCTCAGTTCTACAGTACATTGATTGCATTGTTTCCCAGGCCCAGAGGAGTGTGGCTGGCTGTGCCGCCCACCAAGCCCCTTCCCCAAATTAGATGTAACCAGCAGGGTTGGGTGGGGAAGAGAAGGGAGAAGAAGTCTGGCCCCAGGTGGGCATGGCATGGCCCCGGGCTCCCATACTAACTGCACTCAGCTCTTGCTGTCACTTGGCTCTAATCAGCCAGGAGAGTCAGGCAGCCTCATGGTGAGGATGTGAAGGTGGAGGGGAGCCAACAGGGCCGGAGCAAAGCCAGCCAAGTTCTGACAGAGCTGCTCCCAAAGGGCTTTGCTGGAGGATTCGCAAAGTTCTGTGAAGATGGGCTGGGGAGCTGGGGAACAGGTGGGGGACGGAGAGGGGAAAAGAAAAGCATGTATGTAAATATGGGGATGGATGAAATTGCTGCTGCTGGCAGGAGGGGACGGTCCCATAAAACAGCCCAGGTACAGGGGAAGTGCACGCTCATCCTTTCCCCACATAATACACTTTGCTCCGAAGAATTAGGAGAGGAACTAAGGAGAGTTCTCACTGCACCCCTGGGCAGTCTGGTCTGCAATCCCCCGGTGCCAGCAGGGCTCTGGTCAGTTCCTTCCTCTCTCAAGGTGCCCCACCCATCCACAGACAAGCAGCTGAGTAACAGGGGTGCTGGGGGGTCAGGGACGGGCGGTAGGAGCAGGCACACGCGGCCCGTGCTACATCCAGCTTTGGGTGGGCATTAACCTACATTCTTGTTCAGCCACCTGGAGCGCTGACGTGCACAACTCGATTGAGTGGACTCTTCTTTTCAGATCACAGCATACGAGCAGGAAAACTTCCAGGGAAAGAAGACAGAGTTCACCGCGTCCTGCCCAAACATCACCGAGTGTGGCTTCAACAACGTCCGCTCCCTGAAGGTGGAGTGTGGCGCGTAAGTAGGCAGCTGAGCTGGGAGGCAGGGTCATTATGCTACCACCAGACGAACAAACCCTATAGCTCCTGAGCTCAGCTGACCGGGGGGGAAGGGAGCAGACTGCAAATGGCAGCTGGCTGCCCAATCCTGGCAACACAGATAAGTAAAGGAAATAGCAGGGCCAGCCTCCTTCGTGGTGGATTTGGTCCTGGAAAAGGGGCCGGGCAGGAACAGGGGTCAGGTTTTGGATGGCAGCCGGGCACCATTCAAAGCCTCATGTCCTTTGTGCAAAAGCAGTAACTCCCCTCCCAGTGCTGAGCTGCTGGCTCACCAAGAGGGGAAAGTCAGAGCACTTGGGGTCCACACTGTTCTCCTCCGACTCGTCACGTCAGCAGTGCGTGGTTTGAGCAGGGGTCATTTTGGCTCCGAGGAATCCCGTTCCCAGGCACAATGCCCACGCACATGAGTATGCCTCACACTGACAGATTGGGTCTGAGCTGTCCTGCCGAGACCGCAGCCCCGTCCAGCTCTTCTTTCCGTGCTCCAACGGGCTAAGTGGGATCTCCCTGCCCAGGTGCCTGGTGACCAGCACGACCGGCTGCCTGGCAGGAGAGCTGGGGTCACTCCCCAGGAAACAGTGGCAGAGCGCGGAGCTGGTCCCTGATGGTGCACCTGCCACCAGTCAGCAGCATTTCTGGCTCATTAATCAGGGAGCAGCGGCTGGATTGCTTTTCCCACAAAGGCAGGGACAATTTCCGGGCTGCTTCCAGCCTCTGAGTGCAGAGAGCAGGCCCTGGGGGATAGAGGGTGAGGGGAAGCTGGAGGAACACGGTTTGTCATTCAGTGGGATTAAGGCAGCAGCTCCGCGGACTGTTACTAATTCGACTTAGGCCGCAGTCAGGGTGCCCACACAGTGCAGAGCCAGGGCTACCACCGCGCAGGCCTCCCAACACACTGTGCGTGCTCTATGCGCCCGGCCCCATGTCCAGCTGAACTCAGGAGCCCTCCCAAGGGGCCCAACACGCAGCAGGGGACAGAGCCAGCCCAGCTCCCGTGCAGCCTGCCAACACGCCAGGGGGACATTCCCCACCAGCCTCCTCCAGGCAGTGGCCCGCCTAGGCCGACAGGCGCAGGGGAGCTGCAGGCTGTGAGAGTGAGCGCCCTCGTCTCACATTCCTCAGTTGGAGAAATGTATTTGGCCTTTAACGGCAGGACAGAGCGGGGTGGAAGTGGGCGACACTGGTCAGCCGCTCCGTGGCGCACTCGCCTGCGGACACATAAGCAGTAAAGGTGATTGGGGAAAGTGTCCCTCAGAAACTGGGCCATGTCTCTTTCTGCCCCTGTGGGGGGCAGAGAGAGGCCGGAGTGGCTGGGGAAGGGGGGAGGCTGGTTGTGTTGATATAAGGAGTCCAGGTGGAAGATGCTGGGGCAAACGGGGAGCCAGGTGAAACGTCAGCCTTGCACGCGTGAAATGAACGACGGAGGATACGCTCTGTCTCGAGATGCGCGGCCTCTTTTGAAGCTTGGCCACCCCTGCCCCTTGGTTTAAGACTGGGGCGGGGGTCGCTCCAGTAAGAACAGAGAGCAGCCGTACTGGGGAGGGCCTGATATTTGGGAGGTAAAAAACAAGCTGGCGAAACCTCCTTTCAGGCCTTGGTAGAGAAGCAAAGGGTCAGAGGCTGGCTCCATTCGAGCCCCACCCTGGTCATCGCTAACACAGGGAATGGGGACTGCAGCTGGGGAGCCCCATGCTCTAGGGGTCCAGTCTGTGTAACGCTGCAGCCTGCAGGGCGGCGTAATTAGCCGGAATAGCCCCGAATCCAGCTCTGGCCAGAGCAGCTGCCCGTTAGTGCAGGCCCTAGCCCCGAGAGCTTTCCATGGCAAGAGTTACAAGGCATGGCCGGGAAGAACTCCCCCAGATAGCCACGGACCAGGCCTGCCCAAGCAGGCCGCACACATGCCATTCCCCTCTCTGCCACCAAGGCCAGAAAGAGAAGCAACAAGTCCCAGCCTGGTGCCCTGAGAGCAGAGCTGGAGAGGGCTGTGGCCGCATCGCACCTCACCTCTTTTCTGGCACCTGGGGAGCCCACACAGATGTGCTGAGTAGCAGGCAATGTTGGAGCCTGCTGGGCAGGGGGTGGGCACACCTGGTTCCCCATCATCTGTGCCTGGACTCCGGCCCCCCAGGGGGAACTAAGGAGCTCTGTTCTGTCGTTGCAGCTGGATCGGGTACGAACACACCGGCTTCTGTGGGCAGCAGTTTATCTTGGAGAGAGGGGAGTACCCCCGGTGGGACGCCTGGAGCGGGAGCAATGCCTACCACACCGAACGCCTGATGTCCTTCCGCCCCATCTGCTGTGCTGTAAGTGCAATTCCCTGGCCTCGCCAATCCTGACTCGGTGCCCCGTAGCTGTGCAGACAGCACTCCTGCGAGAAGGTGCCCTGCTCTGGGGAGGGGCTCGTGTCTTCTGGGGAAGGAAGACGACTAAACTCTTACCTGCTGTTCTGTTGCTGCTCTTTTGCAAGTCAGCCTGAGAGTCAGCTACTCGTCCCAGTGATGGATGCTGGACTGGAGGCAGGGGGCCTTCAACTTGGCTCTAAAGGAAAGAGAGAGTCGAGGTGTCATCTGGTCAGCTGGGGGGCGAGTGAGCAAACAACTCCAGCCGGGTGGAGTGCAGAGCAGCGCTGCCCAGCTCCCGGGTCCGCACACAGCACCAATGCTGCATTGTGGGATCAGGTCAAAACAAGGAGGCTCAATGAAATGGTGCCAGGCTGTTCTCGCACATCACTGCTGTCCCACGGCAGGGCTGCACTCCAGGGGAAAGCACACAGGCTGAGAGGAGCTCTTGGATGCACTCAGATCTTTTCCCCGGGGCTCTAGGGTTAGTGGTCGGTAAGGCAAGCTACAGCTGGGGCCTACTAACAGTCTGATGTGTCTGGAAAGGGAAGAGCGCAAACACCAGCTGCCCATCACGGCAGTACCTGAGCCCCTGAACGGTAACAGGGCAGGGCACTTCGGAGGCCAGACGGCTTTTTGTTTACTGGAACTTTTTCTGTACTTCTGCTTCAGGATTCCCATGTTTCTGAATTTCTTATACCACGTAACAAAAGTGAGACAGCAGGTCAATGTGGGTTGAAACCCAGGGCGATTCCCTGGTGCAATGGACCCATCCCCAGAAGCCACGCCAATTTCTCACCAGAGAGAGGTGTTTGAAAATATGCTGCCTTGCGAACTGGGGCTGCTGGCTCCCCTCTTACATATTCTCTGTTCCTGTGGCCCAGAATCACAAGGAGTCCAAGATGACCGTCTTTGAGAAGGAGAACTTCATGGGACACCAGTGGGAAATCAGCGACGACTATCCTTCCCTGCAGGCGATGGGCTGGAGAAACAATGAAGTGGGCTCCATGAAGGTCCCGTGTGGCACGTAAGTGAGACAAACAGCTGCATTCAGGCGCAGAGCAGCAAGTTCCCAGTCACAGATGGGTCTGAGGAGAACAAACTTGCTGTAGGATGTGCTGGCCAGAGAGCAGCAGGGTGTAGATGACTTAGGTATGTCACTGGGTTAGGAACCATCACTGTATACCCCATTTTTTACCAGTTCAGCAGGTCTACATTAGGGGCTTGCTCCAGTTTCTCTCCATCAACATGGAAATTGCCTTAATCCAAGTAGGCTCAATGCTATCCAAATAAGGTCTGTCTCTATTCTGGAGATGAAACCTGTAAAATTCATCCTACAGGCCAGATGGGGGAGACACGACAATTCTATCTGCTCCTTAGTCCCTCATCTGTGGCTTCACTCAAGCACATCAGTTCCCCAGCAAAGGGCTTTGAGGTGAAGCACAGCTCTGCCAGGGCGAGGACTCGGAGGAGGTACCCGTTTCTCCGAGGAATACAATGTTAAAAAAACAGCCGCTCAAGAAGGAATTCCCCAGCAGTCAGGGGCTGGTCATAGTCCAGAAAGTGCCATGGTGTGCTCTCCTACTGGATACAGCCACACACGGGTTCAAGGAAAAACTCCGACGACTCCGGGCGGTTTACCCACCAGAAAGCTGGGAAACTAACTCCACTTTGATAAGAAAAGAACATTTTCTTCTTTAGTGCCCAAGTGCCCCAAAGTGCAGCGTTGGGTTTTTCCTCTCCCTACTTTCTAGGAGCAGTTTGAAGGTAGATCATGCTCTTTCTTTCTGGGTTTGGGTGGGCAATTCAAGAAACACTTAGAACAGTTCTGGATTTCTAGGCGACTGCATTTCTCCCCTTTCCATGTCCAATGGCCTTCTGACTAGTCTGTTTTTTCCAGCTGGGTTTGCTACCAGTATCCTGGTTATCGTGGCTACCAGTATATTTTGGAGAGCGACCATCACGGTGGAGATTACAAACAGTGGAGAGAGTGGGGCTCACACGCTCAGACCTTCCAGGTCCAGTCTATTCGGCGTGTCCAGCAGTAGACGTTTGTTTGCAGAGTCTCCTCTTTCCAGAGTATCTTTGCTGGATTTCTAAAGCACACTGATTCCTATGGTGCTCGCACTTCCCCTTACAAAACAACAGACTGACTCCTTTCTTGTACTGTGACTGTTTTTGGAACATCACTTCTTCATGGTGTCAATTGCCACAATTACCAATAAATGTCCCTGACAGAACATGCTACTGCATTTATTGGCAGTGTTTCTGGTTGGACAGTTTTGACTCTGTCACTCCAGCGTTCAGAGGTATTGGAACTGGCACAAGGTCTCCACGTCACAACACAACTAGCCGAGACATTGGGCCCCATTCTCCTTACATCCACCAACTTCGCACACAACACCGTGACTTCAGGGGCGTGTCTCGAGATTTACCCCAGTGAGTTCAGAATTAGGCAGCCTGTCTTTTCACAAGCACACAACTGCAGCCATTGTCCATGCACGTGGCTCTTTGCAAAATCAACTAAATACCGGTGTATGGTGGCCACAGGCTGCAGTGAAAACAGGAGAAAACATTGCTACATCACACTGAGGGCTTTTGCTATCAGCAGAAACCTTCCATATTCAAACCATGTGGAGCAGATACGTCCCATGGCCATTGCACGGCCATTGGGATGGTCTCCCCAGTTACTGGTGGTTCTAAGATGGGTAGATCTACTTGTTGCTGCCCTAGAGCTAGAAATGTAAATCTTCTTTTTCTCCTTCTCTTCTCCCCTGAAGCCAGAGACCACCAAATCCACTCCTTACACTCCAAAAGGCACAGCAGCATGGGAAGGGAGGTGGAGCCAGGCACACCTGCTCCTCAACCTGCCAGTATTCGGAATTACTAAAGAGCACGACACCCTAGCTCAGGACCAACGGTGTGTATCGAGTGGGATCCTGCAGGGATTGGTTCTTATCCCAACGCTATTACGGCATTTTATCAATGGCCTCGAAGAAAACAAAATCATCATGGATAAAAGTTTGTAGGCACAAAAATCCAGGGAATGGTAAACTGCGAAGGACCGGTCACTATTGGAGAACACTTGGCCAACTGGGCACAAGTATAGAGTCCGTGTTTTAATAACGCTAAATGTGAACACCCAGAACAAAGCCTGCAAGCCATACAGCATAGGGAACTCTCTCCTGGGAAGCAGGGACTCTGAAAAAAGGAGATGGGGATCATGGTAGGTAAGAGCTAATGCGATCCTGGGATGCACAAATGGGCAAATCATGAGTAGCAGCAGAGGGAAGCTCTGCTAGGATGCTAAGTCCAGCATTCAAGAAAGATGGTGATAGATTGTAGGGTTCAAAGAGCCATGAGAACAATCCAAGAAATAGAAAGCCTGTCTTGCAGAGACTGAGCTCTTTGAGAATGTCCATATTGCTTAACAAAGAAGATTAAAAGGGTGGCCTGATTACAGGCCTCGTACCTACCAGGGAAACAAATATTTGAGAATGGGCTCTTCCATCTAGCAGAGCGACAGAATGTAGTCGCTGGAAGTTGAAGCAGATGGAAAATAAGGCACACATTTTTTAACAGTGAGAGGAATTAACCGTTGGCACAATTTACCAAGGTGGATTCTCCATCACTGACAAATTTTAAATCAAGATTGGGTATCTGCTCTGGGAATCATGTTAGGGAAGTTCTCTGTCCTGTGATCACAATGTATCCTTCCAGCCTTGGAATCTATGAATCCATATTACTTGGGTAGCAGCTGATACACCTGCACTAAACCACCAAGGCAGTTCTATTATGAACAACTCTGTTCTGTGATTACACCCACGGGCCCAATCAATCTCATATACAGATCTCCCTCTAATAAAGTTTCACCAATATTTGTGGAAGGCTGCGTTTTGTCATTTCCTGATGACATCATAATGCAGAAGAGTAAAGGTCAAACAATCAGACCCAAAATGTTTAAAGGAACACTGCAAGAGAAAGAATGGGTAAGAAACACACGAATACCTACAAATTTTAAAACTTTTATTCAACAATTTACATCACTTATTGGCCGTCAATGTATTTGATCAACATAATTTTCTGTTTTTTCCTGATAAAGTAATAAATTTGGGTAACTTCTGAAGACCTGATGGTTCAATATAGAATAAAGGAAATTAACATTGAAACTGTGAAGTATGACACCTTCAGTAAAGATATATTATGCCTTTACAGCTCTATCCTTACATTCTGTGACATCACCTTGTAACATATGAGGCTGTAACAGCCTGCACTAGATGAGCGACAGCAGGTATCTACATATTACACGAAATCCTCTAGCCACCCGCTCATAATCTGGAAAATGTCTACTTTTTTCACTGGGTACACAATACCTTAGCCTATTTGAAATCATTGGGGGGGTGGGGGGGAGACAAGAAAAGACAACTATCTTGAACATTGTGTGTGATAGTACATAACCACCCCACCAATAACGGAGAGGCCGTCCTCCCAGACACGAAGAGGTAATTCAGTCCCTAAGCAGGTAAGACACAGGACCTGCTCTGATTTTAAAATACTATCAGGAACCTGAACCAAAATGAGAAGTACCTACAGGTAGGGCAGGCTGTTGTCCAAGATACAAGAGACTGCTGCCTGCCCTACTCCTGCAGTTCTGCCGTGAGACCACACGGATGAGCCCGACTTTTGGGTCCATAATATGCAGTTGAGTGTAAAACCGCCATTAACACTGAAATATACAGGAGGGATTGTTGCTGTTTTATTTTTCCCCTAAGTAAACACGTTGAGAGCCCCCAAATCACTTGGTATCCAAGCCACTGAAGGCAGTAAGTACACGTGTGACAGTAGATAGAAAAGCAGCCCTCTTTTGTATGGAAAAAGCTCCTGTGAAACAAATACAAAATTTTGCCACAACTCTGGGAGCACAAGGAAGAAAGCTGTTTGGGATACACTCTCTAACACGATATCCAGCCTCTCCTACATACCAAGGGCCTGGGCGAGATTACAGAAGAGTTTTCCAGGGTGGTTCAATCAAAGCAACGTAATGCATTCACACATCTGCATAAAACAAAATAAAAATACAGGGCAAAATCTTGACTTTCCTGGAGATCACAGAGATTTTTGCCATCAGCTTCAGTGAGGCCATGATTCCACCCCTCTAGTGCATGCACCCTGCAGCGATTAAACCAGCCAGGCCTGTATTTCTCACCCTGCCACATGGGCAAAGGATAAATGGGGTTTTGAAGTTGTTTCACCTCCAAGAGCTTACAATTCATCCACCCCACATTCATTGGAAAAACGTCTAAGCAAACGGTTAAATGTTGCAGGACAACATCCATAATAGGGCTGTGGTTTCAAATGGGGTCAAAGAGCAGCAAGTGTAAACTGATTAGCCCTCCCTTCACTGCAACTTCTCAGCTACGTGGAGATAACCTCACATCCTTGGGAAGAAGGACATTCACCCAATAACATCAAGGGGTATCTCCAGAAAACTGACGCACCACACCCTCTTCCTCCCTCTTCCTCCTACTTAATCACTAAATTAGGTTTTTTGAAAAGAAAAAAACAAAAACAAAAATGGTTAGACTACTAAAAGGAGCACCAGTTTCCTGGTAATTGACTACTCGCAGGAAACTGTCCTTTTCATCACCCCCTCGGAGATGGTACAGCCAGCGTATGCAGTGATAGCACAGGAAAGCAAACAAGAGCAGATAAGTCACTTCTGGTAATGAGACAAATTAAACTTTCAAAACATGTGCATAGCTTTATTCATCTGCTTAGGACTAACCTTTTCACGGAGCTTCAGCGAAACCCGAGTGTGCAAAATGCATTTCTAAAAAGTAATGCAAGCAAGCTTTCACATTTACAGTGGCAGAAGTACAGAGAGGCTTAAAACATTTTTAAAAAAAAAATCACACATCAGGGACCCTGAATCTAGAGAGATGCAGAAATGGAGCAAACAGGAATTGCACAGTTTTATATTCTAAGTCAATGGTTGCAAATAAGCAGTTTTTAAAAAAAAATTTCAGCAAGGTGCGTTTTCTTTTTTTCTTTACAACGCTTAAGAAGAAAAATACAGGCAGAAAACCTGGGCTGGTCAATGGAATTTTCAGCCTCTACAGACAACCTGAATTCCAGAATCAAGTTGATTCCAGACCGTCCACAATTCTGCACACAACGCACTACAATACCTTCTTTTGTTAATAGTGGGAGACCAGCAAAGCAGGTTTCCTTTAACACACAAATATGGGTCACTTTCAGAAAGGAAAAGGTGCCATATCATAGGACTTGAATTTTCCCTCAAGCCTGTAAAACAGCCACTATTCAGAGTTAATTTAAGATTATGCCCTTGTTTTGACATCTGATCCAGCTGGTTATCAAGAACGATTGCAGAAGGGGGGTTCATTATACCATACAAGGAAGCAAGGCGGCCCGAATCCCCAAAGCAATGCTCCGTAACAGCTCACTAGTGAGTTTTACAATTTGAGATTTTTGTTTTAATGTAACACATGCAAGGCACATTATATCAAAACAAACACTGGTTAATGAAAACACAGTGCTGATAAGTTAATGAAGGCAGACAATCCTGCTCTGTGGTATTTACATGCCATACTGCAGTTTGACTTACGTTTCAGAAGCATGGTCGCATACAACTTAAGCCCCTCAATTCTTTCCATCCCCTCTGTCCTTACAAATATATATATATTTACATTTTCTAGAAATAAAAAAAATCAGATAAATTCCCTACAGTCCACCCAGCAATGTCTCACTTAATGGCATGTAAACTCTCCCCTCTACTCCCCCAGGATTCAGCTTTGTGTAACTGGCCAGTCGTAAATGACTCTGTACTTTCTGAGCGTCCTGAGCTCATGCGTGACCTGGCCGACAACTACAAAAGGTGACTACGTACTCCTTTGTGCCATTAGAGAGACACACCCCTTCTTACTAACCTAATATGCCTTTATTTATCTTCATTCATTCACATATTTGTTTTGTAGAGCAAAAAATAAAAAAGCAGAGAGATCAAATCAGGGGCTCTCTGCACTAGCGGACCATTGAAACATGGGAAAAAGAAAGCTAAACTCAGATGCCAGCAGGGTTCCCCCCATCCGCCTGAGAGCAGTCTGGGAAGACATCAGGCAAAAATAGGAGTTCTTTATGACTTTGGGAATGCAGAGCTGCATCTGGCCATGGAGGTCAGACGATTTCTAATGCTGCTAGTTAATCTTCACCATCAGTTTCACATTGAGATTGATCATTTTGCAGAGCTCAGCATTTTCCTTCTACAGCTCTTCATGGCTAAAAAACGGAATAGACAGTAACTAGGACAGAATATGCTTCTGCTAGATTCCCTTGACCCAAGGTTACTCTGAGCCACATTCCCTGATCCAGTCAAAAAAGCAGAGAGTTACAGATCTCAGGCGTTTGCCCCATCTTTCCAATAGCTGTCTGAGGGAGAGACGATACACAACTAAAAAAGTTCTCTTTTCTTGCCGTGCATAGTAATTCATTTAGATGGATCAGCACCAAAGTTAGTTACATTCATCTCCCAAACCCTGATATAATCAGATATTTCAGTCCCTACGTTACCCGTCAATCAGTGGCTGTGTTACAGTAAGGGTCAAACCATACTAGAAAAACTATATGGTCATGTAAAAAGTGCATCACATTCTTGACTTTCAGCGTTACTGATAGCAGCAGTAGCATTAATCCAAAACAGGAATAATTGTAGATTCATTCTTAAATGCAGCAATACTTAATGAAATGTCTTCAAGGTCAAAAAAGAGTCCTTCTCAAAAGGATAAACGAAAATTAAACTAACAGACCAAGTGGGATAAAACAAACTAAGAGGCATATTCTTATTTACACATTAAAATAAAAATATTGTTAAAATACTGACTCTTTACCGACATCTAAGCAAAAAATATGTATTTTCGGAATAAAGCAGGAACTCCTGAAGCAGTATCCGGTTTTTTTGGAACCTCTTATTTAGCACCCGAGGAAAGACTGTATGGAAAGCAGACAGTTTAAGAAAACGGCACGTGTGACATTTGCTGAATGTTCGTATGTTTGCGGTATACACTGTTACACTACAGGAAGAAAGAAATGGCCATTATTTTAAGAGAAGCTACTAAACTCATCCAAAAGGCTATAGAAAAGGGTTACTGCCAGGACACAAAATGGCTTTAAAACTCTGGATGCAAATGAAGCTTTCTGCTTAACTGTCAAAGATAAATATAACTCCGTAACCCCCAGTGAAAGGAAAAGATAGGATCTCCGGTCCACAACAGGACCCCACTGTTATATTCTCACAAGGTGACTCTCAACGCACTGCAGAGTTGCAACACAGCACCCCTGGGCAGCCGTGGACACCCACGAACTGTAACGTCATGCAGCTAAGTTATACAACTTCTGGGGACTTTAAGGATATAAGGAAGCCAGCTTTACCCTGGCGGTGTAAGAGGCATTGAGCAAATCTGTACAGAGGAGCCGGAGACCCTTACAATCCTTCGCATCAGTCCAAATTCATGGTTCTCAGCTGGTTTCACTGTTTCCACATGGGCCCTATCATGCCAAAAGCCAGGATTACTATCCATTCCCGCACTATCCCCTCCTGGAGTTACTCCACCCTGGGTTAGCAAAGATCTGACAACCAGACAGTCAATCTAGCCTTGGGCACCTACTGCAAACCTCTTGTACAACAGCGTTAGTTGTCTTCAGCCTTGCTCTCTCCTCCCTTATAAGCAGCATCAGTGATGAAAACGAACACAAGAAATCTACAAAAAGCCCCTAGAGACAGGGTTACTGAAAGCACTCAACACTGTTGCCAATTCTTGAAAATGCGAGTAGAGCAAGAGCAAGTCCTTAGCACACAGGAACACCAGTAGGTATGTACTAGCTGTCCTGCAACCATCACGCACATGACAGCTTTCTGCCATGCTCCATTGCGAGGAAGGTGCGTTTGTCAGAAAATCATGGTCTTTGAAAGCAGTGGTAGAAAAAACACTCATTCCCTGTGAAAGTTAGAGGGGACAATTTCCATCCCTCTGAAAGGCTGTTGTTTTTAAAATCAAAATGGAAAGTGATTTTCCTTTTGATTAAAAATGGCCTGTTCGCACCACAATCCCCTCCGACTGAATACATGAGCTACAGATTTAACAAAAAATGGCTTTTCCATACTGAAAAGAAGTCTGCAGCAATTCTATAAGGCTAACAGTCCATTTTTTTCCTCAAAACGGGTTAGTGACAAGAGCTCACCCTGGCCTCGCCAAACTGGAAGCCCTCTGCACTACACAGTTTCTTCTGGAAGCTGATCAGCTAGCAACTGGCTTCTGCCACTGTAATCCGCTGCCCCAAATGAAAGAGTTGGGTTGGGTTTGTTTTTAAATCAAGCACAAGCCAAACACTTCTGCAGCACTGCCATTCTGATGGGAGACAAAATGAGGAGAGCACACAGGCTAACGCTGTCGCAAGGTAAGGGTAACAACCTCCACCGCGAGAAGAAGGAGCACAAAGCAATATTTCAGCCATTCCTTGGAGTGGACAAAAACACACCTCAGTCCACCAAAGAGAAAAATCCACATGTTTATTTTGGTACACATTCAGGTTTCATTTGTGCAAGACACATTACAGCTAATACCCCAACGAAACCTGCCACCAGAGGGATGAAGAAAGGAAAGAGGTGAGAGTTTGGGATTTTAGTCGGGAGGGGGGGGCCAACTGACTGTGCGGGAATAATTAGTCAAATAAATATAAGACTTCACCTGGCGAGGGAAAGGGGGAGGTAAGGAGTAGGTTGACTTATACAGCCTAGAATCAAAACAGAAGTTAAAAGAAGCCTTTTTAACCTGAATTAGTATTTTCATAGCTATTAAAAAAATAGATCATGATTTCATTCTTAGTGCCACTTTCCAATACTACACTTCTTTCAGGGTTTTGTTTTAAACTCATTTTACTCAGTGTAATTAAAACAAATGGCACAAAATAAATACAAAGTTCATTCTCCAAACATTAATAAAATGCTTGCACCCCACATTCATTCAGTTCCTACTTTTCGTTTCCCAGCTCCTTGCACACATCCACACATGCTCTTTCAGTCCCCAGAACGGGAGAGAGTCACACCCTTTCTAGGCTATATTTGGTTTATGCTACAGTACTAATATTCTGAGTCCAAGGAAAATTCAAAAGACCTATCAGTAACACAATAGCATGGTTTAAATGGGCTAAATTAGTCACAGCTGAATTTGTTTTTATAAATTTACACAAAAATAATCAGAAAACAGATTAACTCTTAAGATTTCTTTTAATAAGTGCTCAGTAAAGAATTGTATGAGGACTTAAGAAGAAAGACTTTAGACACACAGAGAGGGTTAGTTGTTACAAAACAGCACAAAGGAAGTTTATTCCATGGTCCTGCCTGACCCTGGGCAATACAGTTTACCAACCCTGTTGCCCAGAAATCCTGCCTTTGTTAGCAAGCTGGAAGTACAGGGCTCCCAGAAAGAGAACTTCCTAACTGCTTCCAGCCAATCATACAACCAATGGAACTTTCATGGGAGGAGTCAGACACGGAAATACTTTAGGAGCTGAGCTGCTCAAAAACAATGGAGAGAACTGTACAAGGTGTATGTGCATCCAATCCAAAGGGGATGGAGGAAAGGGCATTGACAGAGGGGTGAATAAAAGCAGGGGGAACAAAGCATTTAGAGATTGTTATCTTATCCTGTTTCTTTTGAGAACTTATTTTGTTATTTGAAAGAAACTGGCTTAGGCGAAAGTGAGCTTCCTCAATACTCAGCAAGACTAAGACATGTTTCTAAAGTCTAAGGGTCAGATTCCATTTAAAAGTTATTGCTGTTCAGCTTCTGCACCACACCAGCCCCCAAAAGCAGATTTGGGGGGTAAGGGCGCTAGCACATGCAAGCAAAACAGGGATTTTTAAAAATGGAATCCAGCCCTTAAGGCGGCAAGAGATTACACAAGGCAAATAAATATGTAGCAGAACTTTAAAGCCTGTAAAACAAACTAGAGATTTTACTATTGACATTAAACATTTTTTTTAAAAATTCATCTCACTCTTTTTAAGTCCTATTTTCCAGTTTGTTCAACACTCTAAAGCTCAATAACGCATCAGTTCTCTTTCCCAGAGGAACCGATAGTGATTCCAACTTTTGGCAAGCAGTCAGGAACAAGGGAGGACTAGATGCAGGGCACATCTGTAAACATACTGTATATTTGAGAGTTACAAACACCTGTCAAGGTGACACAGTTTATAGGTGAAAGAGAACTCTTCCGCAACTGGCCAACCACAAGTTTCTGAACCTGGACTGATACAATAAGTTATTTATTACTATATATATATATTTTATATATAATACATATATATAGCTTTTTAATACATAGGCAGTTGATAGTTATACTTTTAAAACTAAAGAAGTGAACCATCTTTAAAAAAAGTACAAGAAAAAATAAAGTTTATTTGTCCCACTATGAACCTGAAAACTTCACTGAGGAACAACCTTAATAAAAGCATGAAACAACTAAAAAAGGCATGCTACAGACCTCTAATTCTTTTCTTTTTGAGAACAGATACATCGAAACACAAAGATTAGGCAAAAGTAATGGGGTTATTTCCTTCCCCAAATGCCCCATGGGATCCAGTCTAATTTTACGAGGTGCTAACTCCTGCCAACCTAAATGCCCCCTTATTCTGCAGCCAGCACTCAGCTGTGAACATACCAGAATAGTTAAGAGTGTTATAAGTATGGAACGTGGACAGGACAGAAAACTTGCTTTGTTTCACTAATGATTCCCTGCTTGCTCTCGCTCTCACACTGGACCCCAGGAATTTTGCACCTTTTAAAACAAAACCCAAAACCCCAACACATTTTTAACATGCTACACACAAGCTGCAGCGCAAGAGTTTGGATTACACGATTGGAGCTTGCACCCTCTGCCCCCTTCCCCACTATTGCCAGAAAGCTTTCCTTTCTTTCAATTTTTTTTAAATTTTTGTTTCTTACCCCCTTCACCATTTTGCTCTTGTACTAAAATATATTTTAATAGAGATATAATGAGAAGCAGCAAAAGAGCTCAGAAGTACACAGACTGCATTAAAACATAAAAGACTATTTCCAACAGCCAGGACAGAATTCCCTTACCCATTGTGTTCACGGACAGATGGGAAAGGGTTACAATTCCCGTATTTTTTTCCTTTAAAAAAAAAAATAAAAACAAAAAAGCAATTTTTTTTTTAGAGAGACAAATAATTCAAGAAGGGTGAAAGTTAGCAGAACCCAAACAATTTATCTTCAGGTTTTCAGTGAAAACAGAGGGGGAGCACATTTAGTGTAGAGACAGACAGAGCAAATATGAAGCACCTACAGTTGAAAGCAGGATATATATAGATCTATATATATGTATATATTTTTTTGCTCCCAGTGATACAATGACATAAAAGTGTGGGAACAGGGTTCTTCCATATTAAAGGCCTAAACCAATTGCTTGTTTTGCATGTTGTCTTTTAAAATGACACTTGTGAAAGAGCTCTTCAGCTGTAATAATCCAAAACGGAACCGGAGCCTTGTCAACTCTGTAAAACCAACTTCTATCCCAGAACTGCAGAATTACAATCTTCCCCCCCACGGAAGAAGGGTGCTTTAAGACAATTTTCTCAGCACCTGATAGGCTGTTTTACTCCTGGCAAAACATGCAGATTATATTCTCCGGAAAATGGAAACCCTGCAAGCTTCAAGGTGTTTCTTCAGCCTTCTTGCAGGGTTCAAAGTAAAACAAAACAAAACAAAAAGGAGGTGGAGGAGAAAGGGGAGATGAAGGACGGTGAATCATCCTGATTTCCCTGTGATTAGTGTAACACTACAGTCACAGAAGAACAGAAACCTTGTAAAGTGGAAATGCCTCTCCAACGGTCCCTGTTGCCCAGGTTGATGACAGCAGGAACTCTAGAGCCAGCCTTGTGAATTAGTCTGTATTCGTTAATCACTTGCATTCACTCTTTAAACAAAAAACAAAAAAATCCTATTCAGTACCGGAGATTAAATAATCATGTACGTAGTCTGCTGAAATAAATGTTCAGATTCCTTAAGAAGTCCAATTACTTTCAGTTGCCATTTTTAAATAACTATATATAATTTGTATATATTATCCTCCCATGATTCTAGGTAGGGTTCCTCTGCTGCACTGAAGATTTAGAAGGAGCATAAAAAGTCTTTTGTCCCCTGTGAACAGCACTAATGCTGCAGAAAGGTTAGAACAGGCAGTCTTGTCCTGCTACCTTCATTGATCTGGATGATCCATGGCTTCATCATAAGTGATTATCCTTTTGGGATCTGAAAAGGAAAATTTAATTCAGCTTTAATTAAACTGCTTCCAAGTTCAGAAGTAGGCGATATTCATGGGCAGGAGACCCTCAAAACAGCAAAACACTTCGCTAATTAACAACTTTTTTCTCCTCACTGAACTGCCACAATTTAAAAGGCAGTTTCCTCTTTGCTCTGACATGTCAGTGATCTACTTCCTTTACACAAAAGAGCTGGTCCATGTTCCAGTGGACTCCCAGCAACAGCGCCTCCAGCCCATGCATTCAAGAGCCTAATTGACTCCACACAGATGAGTGCTTGCTCTCAACATTAGATCAGCACAGAAGTACAAAGGTCTTCATTTAGCATTCTTCCCACAAGTGAAAAGAAACTTCATCTTTACAACTGAAATCTGGATACATGTGACAGCTTAAAGTTGGTTTCTGGGTGAGGTCTGACACCACCACCACCAAAAATATGGGAGCTATTAGACTGAGCCTGATATTTTTGTTTTTTCCATTTCTCCCTTCATGATGTGGTTTCCAGCCCAGATTGTCAACAATCCCGAGCACCCGCATCTTCAGCTGGTGTCAGTAGGAGCTGCTGGAGGCCAGCATCTTTGAGAACCAAGCCCCAGACATCTCATCTCGACTGCCTTTCCTCAGGACATTGCTTCACAATACAAGAAATCAAGAGAGTGAGAGCTGAGTAACAGCTCACTGTTACCAGTGGGATTTCTTTTATTGTTTAAAATTCTTACCTTGCTTTTGCAAATTCCAAATAGATTCCATTTCTGTGAAAGCAGAAGAAAACAAGAGTTAGCGTTCTACAGCATGACAGTATACTGAGGAAGACCGGACATGCTTTCATTTTCCAGGCTTCGCATTGTAACTGTTGAATGGAAGTTATTAAACAAAGGGCCAGTTTCTGTCTGCAACAACACTGAAGTTAGTGAAGCTGCCAAAAAAAAAAAAAAAAAAAAGAGCAGGAAAAGTTCTTTGCTTCTGGCTTTCATTTGATCCTACCTGCATCACATGCTGCAAGAGTGAAAGCTAATCACATCAGAGCATGTCCAACATTGGAAGACACTCAGAAGAATAAATGAGAAGGGCCAAAAGTTGTCCAAGGTCTGATCTGAGGCCTGGTCTACACTGCAGCGTTTGGTTGATACAAGGTCGCTCCCGTTGATCTAACTGTACACGTGTCCACACTAAAAATTTCGCTCCTGCAGATGTATCTGTCCAGCTACGTCAACATCACTGCTGACAGTCAGGCCAACACAGTGTTGCTCACACAAACTCTCACTGGCTTTCCGAAGCCCCACACTGAGAGCACATGCGCTCCTGACGAGCACACGCACTGCCGACACAAGAGGCGTAGCCTGGAGAAGCGAACAAAGGTGATTCCTGTGGCAGCTGTATGCTGATATCACTCAGGCTGACCTGATTTTGTAGTGGAGACATGCCCCAAGAAGAGAGAATGTAGGAGGACACAGCCTGCTTAAGCTACTCTTAAAATGCTGCAGAAAAATGGCATATGGGTCAGACCAGTGGTCTGTCTAGCTCACTGTCCTGTTTTCTGACAGTGGTTACTGCCAGCTGTGCTTACCGCTTCCATGGAGGTACCTTCAACCTTGATGGATGGTTTCTCCTGTCACTGGGGTAATCATCCTCTTCAAAGTGAAAGCAGGGTTGACAGAAGAATTCTTCCATCAACCTAGCACTGTCTCCACAAGGGTCTGCTTAACTAGATCCCTCAGGGATGTAGCTTTTCAGTGCAAACCAGCCCTTCGCCTCTGAATGTGATCTTCATTTTTCTCCCAAAAGGACAGGTAAAAAGGCAGGGGATATACAGGGTCCTGTAAAATCTTGCTACCTGGAAGCAATGATTATTGAGGTCTACAGACTGATGAAATGAAGAAAAATGAATGTAATTACAAGAGAGAGGCTGCCATAGACATGAAATTAGCTATTCTGAGAAGGAATGTATATAAATTGTGAATATGAAGTCCATATTCCTCTCCTGTGACTGATTTGTAACTTTGAAATGCAGTTACCCTATACTATCTAAGAATTTAATTTACCTGTTGAAAACGTTTCATGAAGGAAAAATACCTTTTTCATTCCCCGTCCCCCAAAGGCTCTCCAGCTAGTTACAGAGAAGTAATGAGATTAATCTTAATGTTGGATTTTTTGTTTTACAAATTTTTTCTGTAAGGAACCTGTTTGAGGTTTCCTAGTAGTTTTGAATTGTGCCACAGGTTATAATGATGTAACACTATTTCTAAAACATTGGACGAAGATCCATATTTTTGCATTGATTATACAAACCTCAGTGCCTCACCGATTGGCCCTTTGCATCTGGCAGCTCTACAAAATGACCTCTGCTGAAAACCCCCGCTCCAACCAACCAGGACAATGACTGGGGGGGGGGGGGGGGGGGGGGGGGAGGGACAGAGAAAAAGGAAGGTAATTTCAAATGATTACTCTGTAAGTCTAAACATTCTTCCACAAGAGAACTTTCCAGCTTTCTATTCTCTCTGTATTTTGGGATGTTTTTACATGGTCCTGAAACTTGTGGTCTCTTGCACTTTCAGAAGCTCCTAGCCTCCATTTCTCAGACCCAATAATAGGAGTGATGAGCTGTAACAACTCCCCACTCCCCACAGGATTTACAGCAATGATACAACTCCAAGATGACCCTTCTATTTCCACACTCTCCTTTCACTAGCTGAAGTTTCCAAACACCCAGAAACACAAAGGAGAATTTTACAATGAATTGAATAACTCATTCCTTCACAGAGAGAGGAATCACGCACACTGCCCAGCCAAAGCTCTTAGTCCGGAACCACAACTCAGACTACAAGAATTGGTGCCATGTGCAATGGGAGAGGTGCTGAATTTTTAGAAACAATGACAAGTGAAATGGTGCTTTTTTCCCCCTCAAGAGACCCATAAAGATTTCATTAGCAAAGACTTTCCAGAGAATAAAGAGGATTCAATAGGTCCCTCATCCCCTGAGGTCTCCCAAACTCCGGGTCCTCAAGGTCCCTGCTCTATAAAATTCTTAAATTCCCTAGACCAGGGCCCAGCTCCGGCAGGTGGGCGCTCCCTCTTCCTGCTGGCCTGGTGAGATGCGTGGGGCAGGGAATTCCCGCAGTATCCAGACTTACAGCTCAAGATTCTGGAATTACTTCTTTAAAGAAACCTAGGAAATCTGGCATCCTGGTCCTACAATTGGATCTTCATGGAGACACACCTGTATGATTTCAATGTGGTTCCCATGTCTCACATATGTATAGCTCTGACAACACAAGAGGGGCCTGACTTTGTGGGGACAGAAGCCTGGCTGGAATTAGAATATAAAAATGAACCCTAAACTGCCATAAAAAGCTCTTCCTCCAGAGAGCACACCAGTGCCAACACAGTTTACAGTTCAGGAGGACAGATTTGAGGGGAAAAAGCCATCAACACATCTCTCTTTTCAGACTGATTTGCTTGAGGAGAGGGCGGTTTTCCCCCACCAATTCAATCCTAATGCTAACTATTCAGCCATCAGCACAAATCTCCCCCAAACTAGAGCACAAGGCAAGCTTTTAGTGCCTCCCCACTGGCAGTAAGTGCCAGGTTCCTATTAAGCAAGCATGGCAACTGGGAAGTGTACAAGACCATCAGTGGCAGAAGAATGGGGAATTTAGGGTTCATTTGCTATTCTATGTACTCTGCAACTTTATTTGCTAAATGTTTTACTGGAGAGGTTTGCTTCAGCGCTGTGGTCTGACTGTACGCAAACAGAAAACAAGCAGAAAATGGTGCTGGTATTTTCACCCATCCATACAGATCACTGACAATAGCCTTAATCCTGTAAGTGGGCCCCTGCACTGGCGTGGAGCATGCCAGTTTCAACAGGGCTCTGCCTGGCCCCGGGCACCCACCAGGATTCGATTACAGGATCGTGGCCTTCAGGAGTAGCTACGCTTTGCAGCTGTATGCGAGGATGAGCGGCATGTCTCACACCACCAATCCATAAAACGCCAGTTCAGCAAGAATAGACCAGGTGAACCAGCAGGGCCATTGCTGAGGTTTAACCCCCTTCAGCAGCAGGAAGCTTTGGAAGATCTACTTACCGTACATGAGTTTAAAAGGTTAAACGCAGACAGGCACCAAAGATAGAGCGTCTGCTAGCATGACATACACTTACTTCCATGACTGGGGAGAGAAGTGCCTGTGGTATAATTGAATGAATAAATGGAGTAACTGCTAGCGTGTTTTAAAACAGAATCTTCTGATACTGCTATGGACATTCAAGATCATGAGCAAGGCCATTCGTAAGACAGTACTGATCAAGACATGCAACCTTTAAGAGTGGAGGTTGTATTTTTCCGGATCACCTAGGAGAGCTCCATTAGGAAAGAAGTTAAACCATTACCTTTAGTGTGATATACAATAGCAGCCCTCAGGTCAAAAGAACCCCAGCTATCTTTCCTTTCTAGGCCTCTCTGGTACCTCTGATCTTTGGCGGAGGCTAACAAATTGTTCGTAGGAGACGCCAAGGGGTTTTCTAGTTCATAGTCCTTTGAGAGGAACACTACAGCCCCTTGGCTACTTGTGTCTGCTGTTTGCAGGTCACCTGTGTGATGTGACTCCAATGCCACGCCTCCAATCTCACTAACAGTCCCAGGCTTTATAATGCCACTAAGCAATGGAGGGCTAGTCCGTTTTTCCAGCTCGTAAGCCTTAGGAAACACAGGTTGTTCAGTTCCTGAGGGAATGATTTCAGCACCCTGTGAAACCAAAGTGGCGGGATATTCCCCTTGAAATGTCACTTCCACTATTTTATTATCCACTGATTTCCCACCAGCAGTCTCAGGCCCAGCATTGGGCTCGTTTATAAAGGATAAGCCCCACTGATTCTGGAAGATATCCCCCAGGCTCTGCTGATTTGTCTGAGAGGGCAGATCGACCTGTGCTGCACCCAAGGTCCCAGTTTGCATATTGGAAGGACAGATAAAAAGGCTAGACTGCTTTTGTTCCAGGGCTGTGGAAGCTGTACTGATGTCCTGATGTCCTGACTCAGAAGAGACTGACGTTAAAGTAGCAGCAGCGGCTGTGAGTAGTGGTTGGGTCCCTGGAGAATAGACACTTCCATCAGTCCCTGCTAAAATTGGCCCATTTGTAAAGCTGGCAGAAGTTACGGACTTCATAGCTGACATGGGAACCTGCGACAGTCGACTTGGCGTTTGGGCCTGAGTTTCTGCAGATGACGAAGATGGGTTTTGAGATGCTTTGTTGAGGTTTTCTTTAACTTTGCTTGCATAACTTATTTTCGGAACTATTTTAGCACTGCTGTTGTCCACTGGAAAAACTGGGGGAGGTTTAAACAGGGTCCAGGAATCCTCTTTTGATGCAGATGATGAAGCATGCTTCCCCTTGGGCCGGTCATCAAACTTTTTGCTGCTAATCCCAGGTTTGGCATCAGAGTTTTTTCGTTGCACCTCCCCAATGCCAGGTTTCCCACGGCCTGCTCCTCCAGCCCCAGAGTCATACTTCCAAACCGGCTTAGTATTGTCAACTCTATTCCCCTTTTGTTCACAAGAGTCGGTCTTGAAACTCTCAAGTTCCTGTTTTAAGGATGGGGTGCTGACCTCTTGTGGCATTATTTTCTCCTGCACTAGATTCAAGTTCTCGCCACCCTTGGAACTGTTCCGCCTGCCTTTCCGTTTCTTAGGTGTGGTATATCCACTCTCAGACTCACTACCATCGTTGTCTGCCCCTTTGCCTACATAGCCATTAGTGATATAACCAGAATTATTTGTTACAACACCATTTGGGATAGATACTGCCTCTGGCTTGTCTGAGGATTGATTTTCTCTAAGTTTATTTTCATAAAATTTCTCATTCTTTTTGTCCATACTGTTTTTCTGAATGAAGTTTTTGGGTTTGATTCCAGCTTTCCCAAAGGTGCTGGCCTTAACAGTCTGCTTTGGATTTACATTAGTGTCTACAAGTTGCTGGCTGCCATTCAGTACCCTGGAAGATGGGTTGGTTATTTCATCCGAACACAGGCTCTTTAACGATACTTCTCTTTCTCCAGCATTACCATTTAGCTCTCCAAAACCTAAAAACACAGCAAAAACAACAAAAAGAAAGAATTAAAATGTGCAAATGTTAAATTTCTGATGTAAAGCCCTCAGTATAACCAGCTTCTTCAAGTAGGTGTTGAGTGAAGTATCTGCCCTCTGATCTGTGAACGCAGGCTGTCACCATGTAAACACAAAATAATGGGTACTCTCTCACCTCAGCGCAAGGAGTTAGGCAGGGAAATCCCACTAAAAGGAGACACTTCTCTACTGACGCTAACATGCAATAAGATATCTAAGCATGCCCCTAGAGCCCTATGCATCTTTCTTGCTTCATTCTGCATACAGAAAGTAACCATGCTATTCACAATGCTGAGGAAAACTACCATTTTATTCTGAATTTCCAGGTCAAACCAAGAGGAAAAATTCACTCCCATGCAGCTACAACTGGCTAGCTCTTCCACCTTTGCAGTCAATTTCCTAAAACCCAGCCTATTCTGAAGAGGACCCAATTTTATAATCTGCCATCTCTGAGGTCTGCAATACCTATTTAGAACAGATAGCCATGCAGCGTTTAAGTGCAACAGACACCACTATGTTGGGGTGGGGGGAGTTATTTAACCATGATTCAATGCCATACTTCTTACATGACTGTATTTTTGGTGAATGAAGAAATGATGCTACTTTCCTAGTAAAATTCTCATTCCCTTGAAGAGATACAGTAACATGATTTGAGCCTGGTAAGTGTAAGGCACCACTACATAACCTACTTTAAAGCCCCATTGATCACCAGGACTTAATCCAATTCATACATCAATTGATTAAGTTTCCACCTCGGCGTTGCTTCTCAAACACAACTTTTTGACAGGGAGACGCAAGTAGCCGTAACATCTCCCTGAGCACCATCTGTGATACAAGTTTTCCAGTGCTCCTGAGCTTTGGAAATGCTTGCGGCATCCCCTGACTTCATTCAGAATAGAGTCAAAGCCAATTGGATGCACCACTCCCAGGAGTTATTAGCTTTAAAAAGGTAACAAGAGTGGGAAGAAATGTTTCCATCACTGCCAGGCTAAGCTATTGAAAAAGTTCAGTATGACAAAGTATTGGCAGATCTGGATTTTGGCACAGCCAATGTGGGGTTTTAGCGAGGTCCCCAGATTACTGAATCATATGATTACATCAGAATCTCATCTTCCCTAGAAAACACTGCTTTCTAGCCCGTGGTTGCGAAGAGACAATTAAAAAACAATCAGGTACAACTCCTGCAGTGATGTCTGCCGAGAAGTGTGAGCTGTCCCTTACACCTCAATGGCATCTCATTCGAAGACCTACTGCTCAATAGAGGGCTGTATTTGTAACTGGGGAAGAACGCAGGGGGCTCACTCAACTCACCAAGCCAGTATACCCCAGCTGCTGGGCTAAGTGGGGGTTTCCCTGCTGCCACCCCTCTGGAAGGAAGGGGCCTGCTGTAGCTTGAGAGGAAGAAGGGGGCATACTGTTGCCCCCAACTTTTTGGTGGAGATTGTGAGTGAGGGGTTCACCACAGCAACCTCAAGGACGGGTGTAGCCAGACACCTCCTGGCATCTCTGAGGCCCCAAACTGACTTAACATTGCTGGCACGGGCCCGGCTGCGCAAAGGAGAGATGACATCGTGAGCTAGCAAACGCCGAGTGAAGTGTTTCCCAAATTTTATTATTATTCAACCACTATGGTAAAAACTGCCACGCTCAAAATTAAAGGGGCTGGCAGCCTAGGCGCTCATGCCTAGTCTACACCTGAAACTAAGGTTATATTACCTACACACTCCGTGCAACACAGAGAAGTCGACCTAACCCGCACTGTGCATACAGCTAGGTGAATGGAAAAATTCTTCCAGCAATCTAGCAACAGCCTCTCAAAGGCATGGATTTGCTACAATAAGAGAAAAACCCCTTTCACTGCTGTTATGTAGACATGACAGCGACCAGGCACTGAAGGGTAAATGCTCATCTCTTGTGGGACTCAAACAGGGAGACTCTTGGCTCAGTTTATTGCGGGAGGCTAAACCAGGTTAGCGTGTGTAACTAGCAGCTACTGCTGTAGGTTTTCCAGTAACGTAACGGCATTATTATTGTTGACCACAAAGATTTCAACCTGAAGCAGCACAGATGGATGAGCCAAGGACTGACATTATTTTGTTTCAGGGTGACATGCAGAGAGCAAGTCTTTTCAAGGATAGATACTGTATAAGGCCTTTTGTGACTCAGCTTTCTGACATCATTAGGTAACGAAACAAAATAAAAAGAATGATCGTAAGACTGGGATGTAGGAGTGAGAAAAAAGGGCAATGGATTTTGATTGTATTAAGATAAGTGTGTCAGCAGGTTCAAGTTCCAGTTTTCAGACACTACAACTGTGTACATTTTCTCCAAGCTAAAGCTTGGAAGACAAGGTCTTGGCCCGCCCAGTGTAAAAGTACTCTTCAAATTGAGAAGTTTATTCTGCTACTGTTGAGTTTTAGAAACACAAAAGTGTGTTTCCAGCTGTTTTATTTGGTCCTGACACCTCAAAGAAAGATCACAGAACACCATTTTGAAACGAACTTGGCAGGCATTAATCCAAATGCACGCTACAGCCTTTGGATACATTGGGAAGTCAACTTGAGTACGATTTATTTGGTTATTTTGTTTAATAACTTGTTTTAACACACACCCAGTCAGTCCCCTATTGCATGCACCTGCAGTATGCGCAAGACTCATTAGCATGCAGACTTGGGACACCTTGATATCTCATCTTTCTGATACAGATCAGGTCCCTAGCAGCCTCTTGGGCAACCTCAAGAAAATGTTAGTAGACTAAATGCAGACGGCATTTTAACAGTTTTTGTTTTAAAGTTTACTATGATGTATCAGCAAGTATCCACAAATAGTGCAGACATAAGGAATATGAATTTTAAGAACAAAAAGCCCCAACCACACAGATTTGAAACTTTGGTCCCAAACTTGCAGTCTGATCTGTGTAGATGCATAGCTGACTCCATGCAGTGGGGATCAGCCAGCTTTAGTTCCCACTTTTTCAGGGAGCCATATTTAAATACTGTCCTTGGTAGAAAGACGCTAACACAATTCCAGATTTCTGTGGTCTTCACCAGATATGCAACCAACCTCCCATAACATGGAAACAGATACATTTTACTATTTCTTCTTGTAATTAAAGAGGTTCGTGGCCCAGAGAATTATCTGGAAAGTCTTCCCTTCAGCTCCTTAAAAAAAACAGCCTTTAGGGCCCTTTCTAGGGGCCAATGAAGTCAATAAAAAACCCCAGAGTGATGTCAATGAATTTCGGGTCAGATCTTTACCCCTACAATTTAGCTTTCAGCAAATGGAAGTGGGGTATTTGGAATGGATTCTCTGAAGGACTTTCTGGACTGCTAGCTACAAAAAAATCACTTAAAGACCAATTTTGCGCCATGGAAGACAATGGTAGTTTTTCCATTGACATCCATGGAAGCAGAATCAAGCCGTCAGAGAAGTGGCTGGGATCTCTATTTTTGAATGCAGCCTTCTTTCCATTAACACAAAAGGTAGGATAATACCTGGAGAATGATAAGTAGCTATGGTGCCACTGCTCTGCAACGCCCGCTTTGAAAGCAAGCTAAGAAAACCAGAGACCAATGTTTTTCTAATCACAAGACAATAAGCTGTCACTCTCCTAGAAAGCTTCAGGAGGTTAAAATACTGATGCTTAATTGAGGGCGAATAAATGAATGTGTATTATTATTCATCTTATGTCACATTTCATAATTTGACCCATTATTTTTCTATGAAAAGCATTTTATTTTTAACTACAACAGTGAGACGAAATAATGCCAGGCCAGTGGAGAAAACGGCCAGAGCTGCTGCACCACCACTTACACCTGTGCACCAAGATCAGGGCTGGTGTCCTGTGGTGGGCCCGTGGCAGTGTGGGACTGCTCTCTTTCCATGCTGAAAGCCCACATCCTGAAGGCACTGGGTAAGGTTAACGCTGGGGAAAAGAACAACATTTAACTCAAAAGAGAACACATTCTAATCCACGCTTGAACGAATGTTCAGAGCGAAGAGTTTTGTTACACATTACAGGACTGTTGTGGGGACAGGCAGTTCATTTAGTTTTCGTTCCACCTCTGTGTATGCAGCCATGTCATAATACCAGCCAATAGTGCTGTTAACAAGCCCAACACAGCTGCAACCATTACCAGGGCTCTTTCACCCCCTTCAGAGGTGGGAGGTAGGCTGTCAGAAATTCTTTCATCAACATAGCTGCGCCTACAGTAGGGATACGGTCAATTTAACTGCGTTGCCCAGGTTGTGAAACTTTTCACATCTGTGTGTGATGGAGGCAGGTGGACCTAAATTTTAAGTGTAGACCAGACCGAGGCATGACAGAATTTGTCTCTACTAGCAGGGCCGTCCCCAACGTCTCAGGTGCTGATGGTTTCAGAGGCCATCCAGCACTACGGGTGTTAACGCAGTACACGCCAGCATAATATTGGGAGGCGAGAGATGCTCTGCCTTGCTGAAATTGCCATGTATGGCATCAGATGAAAAGCTAAGGTCCTGGCCTCTTGTGTTACGATACCCTCTCCCAGTGCAGAACATGGCAAACTCAAATTTGCCTAAGATCCCACCCATAGCTTCAAATGAATACAGGATTCTTGACTTGGCAGCCTTAAACCAATGTGTAGGGCAGGGTGTCTGTGTTATTTGTTAACCATTGCACCTCACAGGCTGCTGCTTTTCAGTGGTAGATAAAAATCTCTTTATAGACCTGAAAAGCACTTGGGGACCCATGGAAAGGTCCCATACTGTCCAGTTATCTTAGTCAGGTCCCACTGCTGCAGCCAGATCTGGGCCAGCAGACCTGTATCCCTGTGTGGAGTCCTGTTAACTGTGAGGAAAATCCAAACAAGTCTAAGATGCCATTTGCTGAATCACAGCTTTAGAAATCGATTGCTATTGTGTTCCTAGTGAAGTAACTTCTTTTGGGTCCATCAGCAAACCCACCATCCCAGCTAAGTTTTTTCAGAGAGCCTAAAGAGGCTGCACAGTTTCTCCACACTCAGAAGAAAGACTCCCACTGCCTACATTTGAAGGGCAGAAAAGGCTTCCTGGGGAATACAGTTGCCTCCACGCTGTACTCAAATTATGTATTTCAGTGTGATGTTCTAGAAACTGTCACAGACATGCAGCCCTAATAAAATCAGCTGCAGTTTAATCCTGCTTACTGAGGCCTCACTCCAGTGAAGCTCAGCGCTCTCCGCAGCTAACCCAGCACCAGCCTGGGTCTCCACTCGGAGGGGGGAGCTTTTGGGCACGCTGCCCATTACACTGACTGGAACTGAATGAGGCCTGGGCCTGGGCCTTCCCCCCACCCAAAATAAAGACTGCACTGGAGGAAGAAGGGAGGCAACGCACACTAGAGTCACACACAGAAGCTGGGGATGAAGGTCAGCCCCGGCCACCCTCACCACCCTGACCCAGGCCTGTGCCCCCGAGGCTGGGGCCGGCGGCCTTGATGGGAAGGCGCTAAGCTAGGCCCCGTGGGCAGGGGCAGCCTCTGAGTCCCGGCCTGCCAAGGCCTCACCCACTCCCTGCCCCGCCATGTGGGGCTGCCTGGGGCCCGGCCCCCCTGCCCATACCGGCCCCGGGCCCAGCTCCGCTCCCCCCCC
>ML685939.1:256418-322048 GCA_007922175.1 Pelusios castaneus
ACCGGCCCCGGGCCCAGCTCCGCTCCCCCTCCTCCACAGGCCCCGGCCCCGGCCCTCCCCCATCGGCCCCGGGCCCAGCGCCGCACCCCCCCCACACAGGCCCCGGCCCCGGCTCCCCCGCCCCCCCCCGCCCCGGGCCCGCCACAGGCCCCGCCCCTCCCTGCCCCGCCACACCGGCCCGGCGGGCCCGGCTCCCCCATAGGCCGCGCTGTGCGGCGCGGGAAGGGCCGGGCCGGGCCGGGCCAACATGGCGGCGGAGGCGGGGGGAGGCGGCCCCGGCCCGGCCCGGCCGAAGGTCACCCGCTGCCCGCCCGCACCTGCTCTCCTGCGCGGCGGCTCGTGGGGCCGGGGCAGCGGCTTGGGCGGGGCCCGGGGCCCGGCGGCGGGCGGCAGGCAGGGGCCCGGCGGCGGGCGGTGGCCGTAGCAGCAGCGGTGGGGCTGGCCGGGGCCGGGGCCGGGGCCGGGCTGCTCCTCCATCGGCTCCGTGCCCCGGGCGGGCCCCTCCGGCTCCGTGCTGCGCGGGCCGGGCACACGCGTGTGCACACGGGCTCCCTCACACCAAGTGTGCGCGCGCCGCTCACTAGTGCCCGGCCTGGCGCCCGTGACAGGCAGCGCCGCCCTGCAATCAGCAGCCGCCCCGCGCCGCCGGGCCCGCCCCGCCCGACGTCAGCCCGCCCGGCCCCGGCCCCGGCCCGGGCCCCGAGTGCGGCCCGGCCCGGCCGGCGAGGAAGGAAGCGCAGCGCTTTAATCCGGTTCTGTTCCGGATTCAGACGCCGGCCTCCCCTCCGGCTGTGCCCGGGGCGGGATCGCAGCCACGCCTTCCCCTCGGCTCCCAGGCAGGCTGCGGGCGGCGGCACAGGGCTGGCCTGGGTCCCGGGGAGCAGCGTTTGCAAACCGCCCTCGCTGTGTCCTGCCTTCCCGGCCGGGTCCCCACGGCCCACAGCGACAGGCGAGCCCTGCGGCGCCCGAAAGACTAGCCCGGTTCTCCGGGCGCAAGCGTTCGTGGCCAGCCCAGCTCGTCCCAGGCACGGAAGAAGTGGGTTAGTCTTTAAAGCGCGTCTACACTTGGAAATTAAACTGACTTAAACTTGCTTAAGTCGACTTCAGGAAACTCAAAGTCGACTTCATAGCACCTCATATAAAGTTGACTTGAGCAGGAATCCCACTTCATGGGATGCGGAAACATACCTCCTCTGCAACACACTTAGGTCGGCCTAACCCTACTGTGAGTCCAGCTATGTGGACACAACAATTCCAGCATCCAAGGAAGTGAGATTCATCCAGGAAAGCTCATATGATAAATGAAATCGTTGGTCTTTAAAAGCGCCACGGGACTCCGTGTTTGTTTTGCTCAACTAGACTGATACGGCTTCCCTTCTGGAATTGGATCATTTTTGTTGCTGTCCTCTGAACTGCCTCCAATTTTTCTGCATCACTGCTAGAGGCCTCACCAGGGCTTAACAGAGCAGGACAATTACCTCTTGTGTTTTACACCAGAGTCCTCCTTATCCCCTTTTCTGCTGTGTGTGTCCATGGCCCTGTCACAAGCAGCTAGAACTTATTTTCAAGTCACAGAGCAGGCATGGAAGCGCTCTGTGCTGTGGATCTTTCCCAGTCGAATTCCCGAGGCCTCAAGAACTCTTCCTCTGTTTGTACAGCACCTAGCATACTGGCCCCTCATCTTCGTTGGCCCCTCCACATAACTGTTACCACTCAGCCATTTCCTCCCCAGGGAGGGCCTACGCCTGCTCGACCCACAAGGCAGTGCTGGTGTAACCGAAGGTGTGAAGTTAAACCAATGCAGCGTTGTGTGTAGACATTCTTTCGCACGTTTAAGCCTGCTTATGTCCACTTACACCAGGAAATGCCAGGTCCTAGATGCAGCTTTGCTCCCACTGGGGGAAGCGGCCAGCTACTCGGTGGGCACTGCGGTGGCTCATATGTTTGTACACACACACGGTTTCCTGCACGCAGACCGGATGCACCAACCCCACACGCTTGCTGTGTGGTCCTACAGGCAATCAACCCTCCACGACAGCAGCGTGGGGCAAGGCCTCAGTCTGACACTGGAGCAAAAGGCCTTCCTACTTGACCCACATTTGGGATGAGTGTTTGACAGAGTGCATACAATTTACACCCAAGGCCACTTATGTAATGTGTTTTTCTGCTGCTCCCACCTTGTTAACAGAAGAGAGCGGGGGGAGAGGGGGGGGGGCCTGAAATGGCTGCACCTGCTGCCATTTAACTGTGCAATATGGAGCAGGCATTCCCAGGGCTTTGCCTGAGCCTTTCTCATCCGCTTCCTTTCAGACAATGGGGGAGGAAGCCTGTTGAGACCCAGCTCCAAGGGGCTGGCTCCCTCAGAGTTTCCTCTTGAAGGTGGGCCACTGTCATTCCATGCCTAATGGGAATTGGGCACAAGGTGGCACCTGCGGTCCTCTCTACTCCTGTGGTTGGGTCCTGTCAGGCGGCTGCTGGTTTGAATCCCTCTCTTTGAGTGGAGGGCTGACCCTTTTCTGTTGAGGCGGCTCCTTTTCGACTACCTGTTAACTGGAACCAGCAACTCTGGCAGAGCGCTCTGTGCCACGGGGGTTAGAGGGATCACTGAGGGTGTGGCATGTTCCAGTTCAAATCTGTGGTTGGCAGCCTGGCCTAGGGGGTGGGACAAGGGGTGTTTTGCAGGCCTTCTGGCTGGTTTTTTGTCCATAATTTATGTTAAAACTCCTCCCCTCGTCCCCTGTGATCAGGATAGGCACCTAGGCTGTGGCAGATCCCAGGGCACTCCTCTTCACCGGTGAGGGGCGTGAGCTGGGGGCTACCACCTCCTAGGAGAGAGTGAGGGTGGTCTGCCCTTGTCAGAGCCCCCTCTCTTTCCCAAGAAGACAACAGATCTTGAAAAATAGGGAGGGGGCTCGAACAAGGGTAGAGTACCCTAAAGGGTGGTCACCACAGAGGTTGGAAAACCTGGTGCAAATCATTACTATACAGACAGCTAGAGGATTTGAACTTGGCTTTTCAGCACCCTAGGGGAGTATCCCAATCACTGGACTAGAGCTAAGCTTCACGCAAAGCCCCTTTAACTAAAGTGGAATGGCTTCAGCAGGCAAGATAAAAGGTGGCCACCAGCACAGAGATGAAGGACCCACCAGCAAGCCAGCCTTGAACCTACAACTCCCAGAGGGCAGGCATACAGCCTCACCACTACACCAACCAGGAAGGTGGAAGTTAGGTGTGATGATGTCCAGATTTATGGAACCATTTATGATATTTTTGTAGGAATTGCTGGAGTGGGTAGGTGAGGTCTTGAGGCCTGCGTGTTGCAGGAGGTCAGACTAGATGATCGTACTGGTCCCTTCTGACCTTAAAGTCTATAATATCCCATAATTGCTATAATCCATAGGAATGACGCTATTTGGTACCAATAGAAAGGTGGTAATTTGCTGGGAATGATTATACAGTTTATGTGTAGGAATTGCATCTGTATAAGAAGTTAGGAATATAGTTGTTATATTTGTATTTCAACCTGTGTGATTCTGGGAAACTCCCCCAACGGGATGTCTACAGCCCTTGTCTCCTTAATGGGCCATTAAGGAAGCTTCCAGGTACAATGGCCACTAGGACTTGAACATGTGACAACCCCATTTGGATTGGAAAGAACTGCACACAGCATGGAGAAGGCCAGAGGGGAGAGAAGGCAGCAGCCCCCACTATGTCTTGTCTCAAGTCCCCAGTCTCCAGCCAACACCCATCTCTGGAACTATTCCTCTGCGACTGAGCAAAGGACTGAGGCCCACCCGGGTGCTGGGTGTTTACCAGAGGAACAAGCCTGCAACTGCTTTCCATAGACTCGAAATCATTGTGTGTGTGCAATTCACTTTGACCCTTTCACATCTCATATTTTGCTTTTCTTTTTATATTAAACCTTTAGTTGTAGGTAGTAAAGAACTGGCTATCAGTGTGGGATTTTGGGCAGGATCCAAACCTATATTGTTCTGTGTGATGGGGCTGGCCCTTTGGGATCAGAACATATTTCTTTAAGGGACCGTGCAATAAACGGGCTGTTTCCATTTTGGGCAGATTTCTTGGTACCCGGTGTGAGGAACCAGAGCCTGGTTGGGACTGATAGGGAGACTGGTTTAAGTACCCCCCATCACGGTTTGGGAAGTTTAACTCCCGCTTTTGCAGCTTGCCCTGATTTTTACACATCCAGGAGGCCCCGCTGCCGTAGGGACTGCCCACATCACATCTAACTAAAGTGGAATGGCCTCGCCAGGCAAGAGAGCTGGCCCCCAGCGCTAGAGGTGAAGGACAAGAACTGCACCGGGGAGCATTGAACCTGTTACCACCGAGGCCGATCAGCACACTAGCTGTTGCTAGGGAACTCTGGCCCAAGTCACATTTCCTTACTAGGGGACAGAGCTGCGAGGCAAAAGGAGGATAGCAGTTGGGGGGAAGAAAGGGCCTTTGTAAAGCCCCAGGAGGCTGAGGGAACTTGAACCCACAGCAGGTGGATGCTGAGCACACAAGCGAACCACTGTCGCCTAGAGGAGATGAGCTGCCAGGAGGAAGGAAACACTCCCCCGGGTTTTAACTAAAAAGAAACAGCTTTGGCAGGGCACCGTTGTCTGACTCCATCTTTGTTAGTGGCACAAACCTTGAGGTGGTGCAGTCAGCCCCTTATGTGCACCCCAGCCTCTGGTTCCTCCTTCCTGCTGCTCTCGCTCTGTCTCTCCGTCATCAGAGTCCTAAGTCCCGCTTAGCTGGTTAACCTGCAACCCTTTCCCCTTCGTCTCCCTGCTCCTCTACCTCTGCCACAAGCCGTGCGCGCACTCCAGCTGATGTCCCTGCTACCTTTAAGCGCTATTCTTAGCGGCACTGGGAAGCTGTGGAGCTATTTTGGGCCCAGCTCAGTACTGTAAGCTGCAGGGTGCTGAGAGGCTCTACCCCCACCATGTGGGAGGAGCACATTAGCTGTGAACAAGGCTGGAGGTGACTGTACTATGGCATCAGCCTCTCTAGCCTAGGATCTGGCTGACGCTCACCACACTGCAAGAGAAGACAGAGGCGTGGCAAGCTTGTGCAGGGCTGTCCTCTTTGCTGAGCACATGTAACCCCCTCTGACTATCTGCTAACTATCCAAGTTAAATCCCAGAGCAGCAACTCTCTGTGTTTCTTACCTGTCCCTCCTGATTAAAGAAAACGTATCCTTTAAAATACAGTCCGGTTCTGGGTCCTAAAAGGCTGGAGTTTCTATGCGTGTCTCAGACTGCACAGTCAACTACCTAAAGAGGATTCAGTCCCATTTCCAGCTGATATCCCAGAGGGGGTTCAGTCACTCCTGAAGGAGGAATAAAAGCGATTAAGCATACCTCACAGGAAAGAATTCCCAAGTGCACCTTCCTGGGTTCTCAATGAGGTTTTGCATTTAGGTGGTGGCAGCAATGCCACTCCAAAGGTGGGAAATTTGTAGCCGTGAAGAGTTTTAAGACAAGACTTTAGAGCCCATGGGTTTTAATGGTCTTTTGCAGAGCCCCACCATCCGCACGCGAAGTGCCCGAGTGGGAATTGAGCCTTAACACAGGCACAGTACCCATTATCTCCACCAGGGGGCACCCCAGGGCAAGTGCCCCCCCATGGTGTACTGTACCAATTGTCTCCACTGGGGGCACCCCAGGGCAAGCGCACCCCAGCTGGCGCAGTACCAGTTGTCTCCACTGGGGGCACCCTACGGGTACACGCACCCCAGCTGGCGCAGTACCAGTTGTCTCCACTGGGGGCACCCTACGGGTACACGCACCCCAGCTGGCGCAGTACCAGTTGTCTCCACTGGGGGCACCCTACGGGTACACGCACCCCAGCTGGCGCAGTACCAGTTGTCTCCACTGGGGGCACCCTACGGGTACACGCACCCCAGCTGGTGCAGTACCAGTCGTCTCCACTGACGGGCACCGCAGGGCAAGTGCACCCCAGTTGGGCGCAGACCAATCATCTCCAGCGGACGGCAGCCCAGCTGTGAAAGTGCATCCGAGCCACCGGAGGGCACCTTTTAGCTCCTGTTCTGGAAGCGCGTGCGCGAGCAGAGCGCTATGGGCCACAGCTGTGGTGCAGGGCTGGGGAGGAGCCGGCTCAGTAACCTAGCACAGCGATGGGCAGTTGAGAACTGCGTCTATTTTACTCCCCTCATACCAGCCTCCACTGCCCACTCTGACCAGCGCAGTACAGGGACTCCTCGTGCCCCCTCTGGCTCCTGACGGCCACCACCATCTCAGATGTACTTCCCCAGCCCACAGGAGAGTGTCCCACACGCCTGCTCAGACTGTTCCACCCTAGCCCTCTGCCCTGCTGTGCGAGGGAGGGTAGTGTGCCCCCCAAGAACAGCTTTGCGGGGAGACATAGGCCCATGCCTCTCCTCGGAAGGAGGCAGCAGCCCCAATCCCAGCTTTCAGAAACACTCCATGTACTAAAATTACTTTATTACAGTTGATTTTTAACATTTCCTTTGCTATGATACAAAGGATACTTACAAACAAAATATTACATACGACCTTATTCTCTTCTTTTTTTCTGACAACTTGGTAACAGCTTTAAATGCACAATCTATACAATTAATACAGGTTAGATACGAGCGCTAATGTATGCTGAGCCAGAAGGGTACCAGAATACTGACAACGTACGGTACAAGCAGCCTGATCACGTAGTGCTTGTGGTACTCTGTACCCACAGGAAAATGCACACCTGTCGCTGCACCCATCCCAGCTGGTGCCAAGAGGAAGGAGCCCAGTTCCCTTGTTGTGACCCATCACTGTAGGAACTGGGCCTGTAAGGCTCAGCGCTGTTTAGTACCATGGCATGTGCATTGCAAACCCACACTACAGTGACGCCATCTCCAGGCATTGCTTTGCAAGAGCCGGTTTGTGCATCTCCACCCTGCCCTCTACAGACCACAGCCGCACCAGGACAGAGGCTGAGGCCCTGGGGCAGAGTGCTTGGTTCTGTGCTGAAGGTTGTTAGAGAAGCTGGGGGAATTAATTGCCTGTGATCAGCCCCCTTTGCTCACTCGCGTCAGCATGCAAACAGCAAGGGGTGTAACTGACTCCAGGCAGTGCACAAATCTCCTCCCCAGGGGACAGCTGGAATGGACACAGCCACTTTACCTCTCACCAACACATCCGCCGGCCAGCAGAGCTCCCACCGCAGGGGCTGGCAGCTGTGCTTGAGTCAGGGCTGTGGCGAGAGCACCTGGGCAACAGGTAGCTCTGCAGTTATTAGCTAAAGCCAAGCTCTACCAAAGCCAGATGTGCTGCTCCAGGTGTGCACTTGCCTTCTCCCCAGGCACTGCCTAGAACTGAGGTGATCAGTTTATTTTCTTTTAAAGCAACTGACAGTGAAATGTTTTTGCATGACTGACAAAAAACCAGGCATTCGCCCAGAAACGGCAAATGGAAAATACTCCTCCCCAGTCCACCCAAAACGTGTGGAAGAAGAAAAGCCAGGAGAGTAAAAATGCCATGTTCAAGTTAAAATTTCTTTTAGTTCACACAATACTTGTGCAAACGACCAAAAATAAATCCCAGAAGCATGCTGGAAATCATGAAAACAAAGAGGGAAGTGATATATAAAATTAAACATATAAATAAGACGCCTGGCTGACTGAGAGAATAAATCGTTCTGGGTTACAAAAAAGATTATACATTCAAGATGCTCTGAACCCACTAGGATAACATGTTAAATTTGTTAATAGTTGTGTTAGAATTATCAAGTTCATCTTTAAAGTCTTCACAATACACACAAGATATTTTTAAAAATATACACTGTACACATCTCACACAGCCTTCTCCTACCCTTCTTAATGCAGATTACCCTACCTCTCTTCTATACAAAACCAAGGGAGTTCTGACAGCTAGCATCCTCACGGTCATCTGGCATTTCCAGAACTGTTCGCTTTAAGTTTTAAATGGGTTAAGGACTTCCATGGAATAACATAAATACAAATTTTAGCAACCCAAGTGTTAAAAACTTCTTCAGCATTTACAATTGTTCAAGTCAATATAGTCTTTTGTTTCTGTAATACGCACTATATTTTATTTTCACATTAATTATTTACACCAGACCCACTCCATTTTGAGTCGATTTGGTCAGGTAAAGTGACTCTGTTCCCAGCAAGCTAGGGTGAGAGCTGAGAGGGGGCAAGAGGAAGGCTGAAGAAAGGAAGCAGGTTGTTTTGTTTGTCAAAACTGCCTCAACACCTGCCACCCACACCTCTCTCTCTCTCAGTATCTCCTCCCCTTTCTGACCCTCCTGTATTTTGAAGAATTCACATCCCAACAGCCACTCAGATACCTTAAACATCTTTCCGGGTCTGGTCTCGCTAGTGCTCCTCACATTCTCTCTGTTCTTGTCGACCACTAGCTCTCAGGGCTGCAGATTTGCCAATGCCCTGAGACACTGAGTGAAGGTGGGACAAGTGATTTCATTCATTTGCGATCCAAGGGAAAAGACCCCCTACTTCAGTAATGGACATTGAGAACAAAAACTAAAATACAAGCCTACATCTCAGCCACCTACACGTCTGCATGCAGAGCAGTGAGAGTCCACCCCTAGATGTCTGCAAGGAATGCATAAAACCGTCTCCCACCACAACACAGTCCATTTCTAGGAGAACACACCATGACTTGGCACTGAACTTAACCCAGGGAAACTCTGCAAGTGACCATTTCCAATCAGGGCTTTGAGGTGAACCCTGTCTAACCCTGACCCCACGCCATGCAAAAGCAGTGATCACATAATGACTTGAAGTAACCACTGGGCACTTATTGCCAGTCTCTGCTGAGCTGGGTTGCCATAGAAATGTGTCATATTGGCACTAAAAGCAGGTAACGAGCTTAATAAAATTAATTTCTTCTCCAATCCTTTACGAGCTCTTTAGATTAAAACCCTTTCACAGAGACGGAAAACAATGTATTTTCTGTACAGTTCTGTAACTATGATAAAAGGGTGGTGGGAGAAGGGACAGCAAGAAATTGGGCTTCGTTTACGTGAGGTTCAGCCAGAAAAAGGTCCGAGCCAACATTTCCAGCCTTCGTGCTGTCCACATTAAAGCCCTTTTAGACCAAAAGGGCAGAGGCTTCGCATATACACGTCAAAAACAAGGGAGATAAAAGATACGCAGCAACCATGTTTTGTTAGTTCCACCTGGACAGCAAATGAAGCCGTTTTTCCTCCTCCCACCCCTTACAATATTTAAGCATGAAGGAATACTTAGTGTCATCTAGGCAAAGGAAGGGGTTAAATGCCTGCTGGGTGGCAGCAGCTCCTCTCTAGTTGGCACGTAGCGTGTCTATAAACTTTAGTACAAAAACTGAAAAAATACAGAAACTAGGTCCATTTGTTACCTACATATTTACAGATAATTACAGTATTTTCACTCACAATCATTGAGCCGACTGTCAGCGAAGATGCAAAGGGTGTGTGTTTGGCGGTACCCGTACTTGGAGGGGGAAGTCAGGGAGACCGGAGATACCCCTGCTTGGTGCACACTGTGCGGTGATAATTCTGGCAGACTACCTATAGATTTCCAGATTGAGCCTGCGCATTTAGCGGAAGCAGGCAGAGAGGGGACAATCCCGGCTTTTTAGAGCATGGCTAGATGGTGTCAATGTACCAGATCCACTTTCCCTCCTCCAATATCTTCGGGTCACATGCAAGCATTCAGAGGCCCAAGCCTGGGTAAGGTGCTTGTTTGCTGGTATATGTACGAATTACCCAGTCCTCCTCTAGCTGAGCCAGGCTTTCTTCCTCCAGCGTTTCGCCAACGATTGGGAACAGAGTGCGTGTCTCCCAGGCACACGAGTGACCCTGAGGGGCCCAAGTGGCGTAGTTCTGTTGCACAACAGCAACGGGGATTATCTGCTTCCGTCTCTTTTGGGATAATGTTTAATAAAACCACTATGTCAACTGGCTTCTTCTCAGATCTGATAGCCACCTACAGCCCTGCACACAAACATTTCTCAACCGGCTTCCACCAAAAAGAATCATGCCAGTGCAACCAAAAAAGCAATCGAAGGAATGGGACGCTGGGGGGCCGCCCTTCTCTGTGAAAGCAGTAGTGGGAGATCCCCAGATGCACCCAGAGGGAAGAACACGCTACAGATGACATGCAGTGAGACTGGCTTTTCCCACAAGGGAACAACCCCATTACCTAAGGAGCTGTCTGTCCCTGCCATCTGCGCAATGGTGAGTGACATGTAGAAGACGGATTCTCTCTCCCCGAAGCGTCGCCTACACCAGGGCAGGCGGGGTGGGGTGGGGACAGCCCAGGACTAGACCTAGAAAGTCAAGTTCTAAGGGGTGACTCTGGCCAGCTGTCACCCACCAAAGTTTCCTAGTTTTGCAGGGCTTGCAGAACTGGTGCCACCTCCACTGGCAGAGCGGGTAGGAACACAGCCCTTCATTCCAGAGACCCGTATACATGGTCGGGAGAAGAAGAAAGAATGGAATTAGTCATGTTTTTAAAGCAACTTCACAGTTTTATGTTGTGGCCTTCGCTTAACCCTCTAGTTCAAAGGCAGAGTCAGGCTTACTGTTAGTGGCAGCATAACCCCCGAAACGCAGATAGCTAAGTAAGACTGAGATGTGTGGGAAACCCCTCTGGGTCTGTGATCGTCTGAGATGAACCAGTCCAGGGATGCTGAGCATTTCCCTTAGCACCAGTGCCTTTCCCCACAAGCCTCTGACAACCAGCTCCCTACGCACTGCCTTCTAACTCATCAGTACTCCAAGTGAGTTCTCTTCCGCCTTCCACAGCACGCCCTAGAGCTATAGACCGCTCCAAAACCAGAGCAGACAAACAAGGGCCTCCCCACTCCACTCAACCAGATACACTTCTGCTCAAATCCACCCCCCAGCCCAGCTGCACGAACTGTTCCAGCAGCTTCTCGCTGAGGGAATGTGAAAGGCCAGCAGAAGCGAAGTGCCCTGACAGAAAGGCACGGCAGGAGCGGCGTGCGGACACACACAGAGTATAGAAATATACACAAATGAGAGGTCGTTACATTATCTCCCGAGAGATGTGCGTATTTAACAGAGTAGCTGTAGATGCTGGTATAATTCAATTTATTTCACCATGGTCTTGAGTTCTACAGGCCACTTTCCCCTCCGTGGCCGTAAAGAGAATTATTCCGGTACCCAGCCCAGCGTACTCTGTGCAGGTTTTACAGACAGCGTGCAACTTCTTCTTAATAGGAATGAACTGAGGCTCAAGTAAAAGCAGCGTCGCTCCAGACTGACCCCAAGGTAGGGCTTGTAGATGAGAAAGGCTTTTCCATTCGAAGCTTTGTTCGTCTATGGTACCGTCTTTTTTCCACACCTTTGTAGTTTACAGAGCTGGAAGTTCCAGTGCTGTGGTCAAGGAATTGTGCACGACATTTGAAGGGGAAGGGAGAGAGGGCTAAAATAAGCAAAGCACGTGTGGTCCCGTTCACTGATTTTAATTCCATAAACCAAAAGGGTAATAGGGTTAAAGATGGGAAATGCCAACTGTCCTGATGCTGCACCTCTAGACTAAACTTCAGCCAGAGTTTAAGGGCTATGCAGAGGGAAAGGGGAAATGAACCCAAAACAAAGAATAATATATTGTAGGGGTCAAACTGGCAACTGTAAAATACTGCCATAAAAATGATAAAATACACATTTTCCCAGAGTGAATCCTGACACAGAAGATGGAGAACCAGGATCTTGCTGAGTCACGGAGTATTTTTCATAATTTACCGAGCACAGTATTTTTAAAGCCCTAGTAGGGGCAGGAGTGTATATAATGCAGCCCGGAGCTGTGTGCGTCGTACAGGTGGAGTAGGTAGTTCTAATTTTTTTAAAATGGAGTTTGCAAACTGATTCAGAAAGTGTTTGCGTCTCTCTGGAATACTTTGCTCTTATATTCATACATGTATCTCACAAAGATATTGATGTGATATATGAGATCTCTCTTTTATATAATAATTTATCCCCTCAGACACCTCCACTACACAACATGAAGTGATTTCCACAGATTACAACAACTGAGTTATTGGGAAACATCTCCTGAGATCAAACACTCGGAAGGTAGCTTCTCTTCCCCACAGGTATACAGAGACACACACATTTAGACCGCTGATCTGAATCAGTTTTTGCAAACCATTTTAATTAAAATATTAAACTCACTGAAATAGTTCAGGTCTGCACATGATATACATGTAAAAATGGTTACTACACAGTTCTTTTGGATACAAAAAAGCCAATATGGGATAGGCATCATTTGAGTCCAGCATTCAGACATGCTTTACATTACACAAACAGATGGTCAGGGACCTCTGGTGAAGTAACTCAATTTACGCCAAAGACTTTGACCGAATTTAAACCATAACAGAAGCTAATGAATGAAACAACTGAGTTTTGAAAAGTGGTCCTCATTACTGCTGCTGCCTAGGATGAGGAGTCGTCGAGAACTGCTAAAGTGCACATTCACTCCATGCTCTGGATATTTCCTCCACATCACGCTGGTAAGATCCAACAGAGGGGTTTGGCTTTTTCATTTCCCCCCTCAAAACGGGAAAATGAAGGTGATTTTCCTTAATTTCATTTGAACAACATTTTAATGCAGAAAAAGAATGAAGAGAAAACACCCACCTCACACAGAGCGATACACTGGGGGCGGGGAGGGGGGGCGAGTTCACTCCTGTCACTAGCATACATGGGAGCCCTGGCCAGGCGATCCACCGCCTCAGACACAGTAACACTACCAAGCCTGTGGGACAGTGTCCATCGAGTGACAGGGTGCACCAAGACACTGGAAATTCTGGATTTACCAGACACTGGCAGAGAGATAAGGAACTGGAGTGGATTTTAATTCGGTTAACGGAAGAATGTCACACTGTTGAGAAAAATGAAGAGCAGTGAGACAGTGGAGTACGGTATTTCTGTATAAATATGTCACATGGACACATCTTCAGAAAACCTTGCTTTTAAGCCCTATGAACATATTAAAGGCATATCCTACAGTAGCAGCTAGTGTTCTGTATTTTTTTCAAGATGATTAGTGTACAAGAAAAGTAATTTACAAAGAACTCTGGCTGGTCAATCCCCAGGAAGGAAATCTTGACCTCGAGCCAAGCTTAATCTACCTGCTCCCTTCGTAGCTTTCTGGCCTGCTCAGAACTCCCCACCACGGCGCCTCCCGTTCCCTGCACTACGGGTCGATACATGACATTCCATTTCTCCTCCCGTTCCGTGACCACCTTCATTTCACTTTTTATTTACTGCCCATCCTCTTTTGCTCCTGCTCAGTAGTACAGCAGCCCTGATAAGGGAGCCCCCTGGAAACAGTGCCTCCTATGCATCGTGTGACCTGCTGCCAAATGATGGCAAAGTCTCGATGGACTGAAAAATTGAGAACAACTGCAGCAACCAAAATAACATAGAGGCGTCTCACATGCAGCAAGGTCTACAGCGGTGACGTGGATTAGTCAGCAGCTGGCGGAGTCGCTGGCTCAGCTCCTCCTGCTACACTATTGCAACGAAACATTTCAACACTTGGTGATGCTCAGCGTGGAAACAGGGAATTGCCAGAAGGTAATCACTTTGTGTGTGTAGTGTGGTGATGAAAAGACCGGCGGATGGCATTTTGTGACCATGGCATCTCTCACAATCCCGCCGGCATTTCAGACTGATTGGCTGCAAGTCTAAGGTTTCTGGAGAACAGAGCAGATATGCTATTTAGGGCTTCCGGAATTATTCCGATACTTAGCTAAGGTGAGATGTCACAGTATTAGCCACACAAGTGTGTTATTTAGCCTCTTCTTCACAACCTCCTCCAAAGCACGACATCCCTGCCACCCGCACGGCTAGAAGAGAGTAAAGATGCTGACTGGATTTGAACATTTCCAGCCCTCCCCTTGCGCACACAGCGTGGTGCTTGGAGAAAGATCACCTCTTCATGTCATAGACGGCATGCCCGTGGGTGGCAACCTATCACTCAGAGCCACATCTCTCCAGCCCCTCTCCCTCACCTGCCCTTCCTTTTGTCCCTTCCCTTCCTGAAGCCGTACTTAGAAGTGTGGCCAGTTTCCTGACAGACAACGGGCAGAGACTGCTCAGGTGGCCATGGAGATCTCCGGACACCATGAAGGTTCCGCTCGTCCGACGACGGTCGGGATGGGGCGGTGAGAGCCGTCTGAGACCGTGCGCAGCTCTAGTGCCCTGATCGGCAGCCAGCTCCTCAGACTAGCTGCATATGTCTGAGATCCCCTGCTCAGCCCCCAAGGTACAAATGAAAACCACCAAACCCCGCAGCCAAATACTCTGACACCTCCGTTAGTAAAGACGAAAGAAATGCTTTACAAAATGAATCCAATATCCCATGCTCACCCAGCAGCGCGCCGTCATCCCACACTGAAGACACTGCTGGGAGAGATGTGGAGGCAGTTTCTGTTGGCAGCCAGCTCCAGTGAAATTGCCACCCTCAGTCCTTGTTTGAGTTATGTGTAAGACATGTGTGACCCATTGGATATTTGTGAAGTGACACTAGCACTCCTGCTCATGCCCTGCTCTGTCCGTCCCCCGGAAGCTGTCCGCCTCAGAGCCTGGGGGCTGTTGCGGACCCCTATAGCACTACCTCGAGGTACCCCTTGCATGGGCCCTGAGGGGTGACCCCATGGCTGGGGTCCACCTTGCATTGGATGGCCCCAAGCCTGCGGTGGGCCACCCATGGGATGACCCCAGTGAGGTCCCGCACCCCCAGTAGGATTGTGGGACCAGCCAGAAGCTCCCGGGTAGCTGTGGCTGAACGCCTCGGGGGAGAGATTAGACAGAACCATGTTACTGAAACCTAGCCTCATGCTTTCTGAATCAAAGGCTTCGATCTCGCGGGCTTGGCGCTCCAGCAGGCTTCGTATCCGCTCAGTGCGCTCGTTCTGCAACGCCAGCATCTCCTCCTCAATCTGAGGAAAGGAAGGAGAAAAGAAGGTCTGTAGCAGTAGCACACGGTGAGGTCCCAGTAACCGTAGCCTGACTCTTCAGCCAAAGACTAGCTGAACGGCAGAGGCCAGTTGCACAGTCCCACTTCCGGATACAAAAGAACAATCCAGGGCGTCTCTGACATGTGGATCTGTGCACTGAAAAGGAGGAGGGGTGGACAGCAGGGCTGAAACACAGGGGTGATGATGTCTGCCAACCTATTTGCTGGGGTTTCACCCAGTACATCAGGGATTTCAGGATTCAAATCCAACCTTGCAGCAATGTCTTCAGGAGCTCAGATTTAACATACCAAATGCAGCACTGAAATCTGCTGCTTCCGGCATAATGCCTGCATGGCCACAGGCCACGGCAATGCAACATGAACTGGTCTGTATTGCTGTCAGCTGAACCTAGCGACCTCACAGGTCTCCTCCAGAATGGTGACCTACTAACAGGCCTGACCCTTCACAGCCTGTCTAACTGGTGTGGGCTTGTGTTCTTCACTTGACCTTTCTCCTTTCCCAAACCAACTCTTAATGTCTCGCAACCCTGCTGTTTTCTCTTACACACAGCCAACAGGGCTTCTTCCCTTTGCAAAAACAAAATAGTAAAGGAGATGCAGATCGTTGCATTCTGAGCATATTGGTAGCTGGATGACTTACAAGTGACCAGCTGAGCTTGGAGGAAGTCCATCTCCTGATATGACACTGTCTCCATTCAGTGAGAAGATCCCAAATAACTTCTTACTGACGTCAGCTATTGGAGCATAGGCCTCCTGATGGCCCACTGCATTGGGGTGAATTTTGGCTTGCAATTTATCATCTCCTCTTGCTGAGTTAAAAACTTAAAGCAAAGAATTACTCCACTGTTTCTCCACAGCGCCAAAGAGCTTTTGTTGGGCTAGGCCACAAAGAAAAGAACAGCAAGAGACACTGCCTTAGCTTTCAAAGGGGGAGCCGTGTTAGTCTATTGCAGAAAAACAGCAGAGTCCTGTAGCACCTTTAAAGACTAACAGATTTACTTATTGCATGAGCTTTCCTGGGAGAAAACCCCACTTCGTCAGTGACAATAAATAAATCTGTTAGTCTTTAAAAGCACCACAGGACTCTGCTGTTTTTTTGCCTTAACTTTGTTTGCATACTGACCTCTCCATTTCTGTCAGCACCACCACCACAACATGGATCCAAGAGGAGGAACCAGTTAGGCAAAGTATTGGACATTAACACTCGCTTGCTTGTAAGCATTCTCAGGGCATTAGTTAGGGAACATGGTTTAATCTAGAAGTCAGGAAACCATCTGCCCCAGCGTGAGTCATCACCTCCACCATTTGGATCTGAGACACTGCCTTCCCTCACTTGCTTTGAGAAGCAGCGAGATCACTGCTGAGGTAAAGGATCTAGTTCCCTGCATAATGCGTAGGATAGGTGAAAGCTAGCAGCCAGCCGGTTTACTGTGCCCGAAAGCCACTCTGCAACCGTTGGACAGCAAACACCAGGGAACGATGGCCATACCTGGCGAAACAGACTCAGGAGTCTTTACAAAACCTATTTACATCCAATTGTTTGCATTTGGGGCTGGGAAAGCCTTGCTCAGCACACCCACCCAAAATATTGCCATCAGTGCAGTCTGCTTCTATTTCAGAAGTGACACTGCCTTAAATACAACGAAACCAATGTTCGGAAGACTGCCGGTGAGTCCATCATGAAAGCTGAGAGTCCAACAGCATTTAGATACAATTGCACATGTGGACTCTGTTAAAGCTTTATTGCCTAGAGACAACTTACACCTTCAGAGGATTTTGCTGGGTGAGGTGCCTTAAGGAGCCTGGGAAGCATCTTATAAACCTGTTTCCTCCTCAGGGCAGGGACCGCCACTCGCACGCCGGCTGATGCACCATGACATGTCATGGGGTAACTTCCACCCGTTTGAAAAGGCCAACTGAGGGGCTGGCTCTGTATGCCTTTGATGCAATTTAAGCCACGTTCCCCCTGCTAAATTACTGTAGTGATGGGCACCATAACACAACAAAGAGCTGTCTGCTAGCAAGGATCTGAAGCTCCATGTACTTTGCTAGAGACGACCAATAAAAATCCATACACGTAGGCATTTAAAAATCGACGCCTGTCTCCAGTCGTAAGTCAAAGCTGCAGTGAGGCTGCGTGCACATCATGGAATTACACGCCACACAGGGCTCTGGACAGCCCACAACAACTGGAAGGACAATCACCGCATGCCTGTTTCTTCCTGGGTAACCATTAGCAGTAACTCCAGCCAGGCAGCCTACAGAATGCAGGCTCCTTATTTGCTCAAGCTTGAGGCTCTCTGCTAGCTGTTAATTTTCAGCACTGCGATGTTTGTGGCATACATGGTCTTGCTCACTGCTCCACCAAATTTGTTGCTCCCACCCTACTTTAAAGGTGGTGGGCAATAAAGTCTGAGCGCCCGTTAAAAACACTTAGGGGTTTCTAGGCCTGAGAATAGCTATGAAAAGAAAAGGAGCCCAAACGCTTACCTTTTTCTTCCCTGAATGTGTCTCACCATAACTGAGGCCAAAGGCAGCTTCAGAAGGACCTTCCTTGGGTCAGGCCCATAATGAGTAATTAGCACTGAATTCCTTTGTGGTTAAGCTGTGCTCCTTTAAATTGCTGGCCTAATTTCAGCCTCTAATGTAACTTCCTGCCAGAACTGTTCTCGGCTTTGCCCAGTGCACCATCGGAATACGTCCAAACTGCACCCACAAAACCAAGTGATTAGCAAGAGGCTATTTCACACATGCTTCCAAAGGACGCTTATAGTGTGTCACTGGGCATCAATAACACTACAAATATTTATTCCAATGCCCCTTCCAAGATTTATAGCTGTCTTGTAGCCACTTGGGGGATTCAGTCACCTGCAAAGGGAGCCATGGGGAAGTGGAAGGTACAGTGCTCCTAGACACTCTTCCCACTGCCTAGCAGTGGAAGCAGCATCATTCAGATGAGTGGTCTTCACTGCCTGAACATTTGTCTCTTAACCGCTGGAAGAAGCAAGCAAGCAAAACTTCTATGCAATGTATTAACTGCTGTTCAGCATCAACGTTACGATGCCTGACACCCCACGGGGGCAAGTTCTACCGGATGGGGGCCAGGAGCACATTTCCCTTTGCAGGTACGCTGAGCAGGCTGCCTTGATACTGGTCACAACACAGATTTGGTATCGCACAGGAAGTGTGCTTGGTCCAGGTGACCAACTCCGCACTGACCTCTGGAGCACAGGAGGGTCTTTGGTGTTGGGTCTGGCTGCTCAGGTCAGACCTCTGGAGTATGACGGGACCGTCATGTTTCTTCCCAAAGGCTCTCTGACGTTAGTCAGTGTCATTTTATGGGGTTGTCCTAGCTATGTCTTCATCAATTAGTAATGGAGGGGATCTGCATACAACGTAACTCTGTTTGGTCAGCGTCGCATTAAACACACACTACCCTTCCTACTTCAAGGCTGTTCTTCCCGATCCTGGAGAAACTTACAGACACTCTACTTTGGGGTGCTCCACCTGCCCTCTACTGAACTTGGAAAGAGAATGTGCTCCTCAGAGACAAGGGAGAGAGCACACCACTTCCCCTTCTTCACAAAGACACCCCATCCCAGCAGCCATTCCTCCATCACTCAGAACCTCATGCAGCCCTACAGTCCAGCCAGGAGGCGGTCACCATGGGGGTCAATACAACAGCCTCCCCTTTCACCAGGCACACTCCACCACAGCACCATTGCGCTGGGGACACCAGTACCTGTTTCTCTCTGCCACTAGCAGTGATGGGACAAGAGGGACTCCTCTAGGGAACACTTCGCTTAGACTGGCATAAAGTCACCTTGCCTCCCAGGTGAGGGGTAAAAACCAGCACTCTCCTCTTCCCGTGAGCTTTTCACATTCCAACCGCTTGCCCCAGGCCATCCCACCCCTGCCCATACCTTCTGCTCCAAGAGGGCCCTGCGAAGGGAAACCCTCTGCTCAAGTTCACGCAGCTCCCGCTCATGCTGGGCCTCGGCTTGCATCTTGATTTTACTCTGATACGCATTCAGCAGCTCCAGTTCCTGTTGCAGCTGCATCTTGAGAACCTGGCACTCTGCTTCCTGAGCCTCATCCAGACGCAGCTGTGGGAGGGAGACAACAGAGGCTTCACTGAGAGCGCCACTCGTGACACACTGTGCAGGGCAAGCCACTTGTTTTCTTGGCAACACAACTGCTCTCTGTTGTAACACAGGGAACACACAGTGACAGACAATGGCGGGAGCATACTACCGAGCCGTGTCCAAACAGCCATGGTGCTGGCGGGGAGAGCCGAAGGCTGGCTAAACGGTACCAACATCCCAGCTCTCTCTGCTGCCAGAGGGACACTTAGAGAAAGAGCCATTCTCCTGTGCTGCATGCAAGCGGCTAATGCAATGCAGATTTCCAAGGCCGATTTACAGGAAGCTTGCGTGGAATCCTTGTTAGAGATGGGAAAGGGCTCCTGGCACTTCTGCCTGCCCAGCTCACATGGTTGTGATAACTCCCACCATGCCTACATGAAAGCAGCGTCACCCACCCTGGGACGCCACTCTTGGGTCAGAGTGGAGAGAGGAAGGAAAGCTGCACGAGCCCAGATGCACACCAGCACACTCGCAGCTCCTTGCTGTCCTTCCTGCTGCCCCAGGACTCCCGAGACCAGAAAGCAAAACAGAGGGTGCAGCCTCAGGTAGCAACTGACTGGTGCAAACTGCTGCCACAGACACAGCCCCTGGAAGGAGGGCACATAAGGCCCAGCCTCTGGAGCCATCGAGACACCTTTCCCAAAAGCAAGCAGCCCAAGCTCCTAATGGAAGCATGAGGTAAGAGGGTGAGCAAAGGGAAATGGAACGCAAGAGGCGAATGACCAGAAAAAGGAGACAGAGTGGTCACTGTGCTGGGGCCTAAAACAAGTGGTTATGGCCCGGTGGGAGTGCGTCGCCTGCTGACTCATCTCAAGGGGTCTCCAAATGAGAGGACGAGCTACTGCACTTGAGAGATGCAAAGAAGGTTCTAATCCAGTTACATCAGGGACCCGAAGCATCATACATCTAGAGCACTCATTCGTTAAAAGCTTTCAACGACACTTTCCATATCCTTTATAGCCACACTTTTAACCTTCCATGGCATGAAGTGAGGTTCTCTGAGATGGGACATGCCTTGGCAGGTAGCACCAATGGCTCAACCCTGAAATGAGTGAAAGGCCAGGCCAGTGCTCCCTAAGGAGAAACCGAATTGAAGATCCAGCCCTGGTGCAAAGGCACCCTCAGATAAAAGGAAACACTATGTACCTCTGTGGTGGTAACTCAGGACTGACGCAAGTGGGCAGGGGGTATTTCCTTTTCATCTGAAGACTGCTTCTGCAGTGTGGGAAGCAGAACTATGCCTGACCTTGGGACTATGATCTAAATCAGGCCAAAGGAAGAAAACAACTCCTGCTGCCAGGGTGAGCCCAGGTCAACATGCAAATGGGCATGTTTGGCTGGGCTCACGAGGTCTCAAAGGGGCAACTCACAGCTTGTGTTGAGAGCATTTCGTTGATGCTGTGATCATATTGCTCAGCGAGGATAGCCAGTTTCCGGGTCTGCTCTTCCTTGAGCCGTTTCAGGACAGCTTTGTGTTCGCTCTTTGGTGTGGTCTCCAGCAGGTGGTTTCTCAGCGCCTTGTACTGTCTGGTTTGGATCTTGCACGTGTCCTGAAACTGCTTCTTTATCTGGAGTTCTTTAGACTAGAAAGATGGAAGGGAAAAGAAACGCAGTGGTATTTCACTCCATATGTCAGGGTATGAGTTCAAAATCCCACACAGGTCTATGGATACAGAAAGTGATGAACACGCCAAAGACAAAGATCAGGCTGCTGTAGCTGCTTTGACAAGTTACTCTGTGAGTGTGCAGAACAATTAGAATACAGACCCCACTTTTCTAACACAGCCCCAAACTACAGATGCACAAAGCAACGTATTTGCCATGGGACACTCCAGGCTGGGTGTTGCTTTTCAAGACAACTTCTTGAGTGGCAGGTGTAATATTTATCGGCAGATAAAGCCTTACTTACAGATGGTGGTGCCTGGACAGTGATGACACCATTCATTGTTGTGGAAAAGACAAATATTAACATGGTGCGGACCAAAAAAAGTAAATTTTTTCTTTCATTTAGGATTTGACAAAGTCATTTTGCATTTTAACCTTTGGTCCTAGGAGCCTGAGTAAGGATGTGCAGTAAAGCAGTATCTCACCAAGGAAAATTTCCACCAGTGCCGATTTGGTGACATTATCTTTTTAGCAAGGGACTCAAACTTTCTATCTGGAAGAAGGGATCATAGTATGTTGTAGAATCATGTCTAATCTAGTGAATACTCAAATACACTACTACCCACACCCTCTGGGCACCTGCTAGAGACCCCAGGTTTTTCCATTGGGGGCCAAAGCTTCATGTGTGTGTTGTCAAGAAGTGTCTTTAAAAGAAAAGATTAGGACTGGGGTTGGATACCTGGATTTGCTATTGACTTGCTGTGTGACTTTGGGAAAGTTAATTCTCTTGGTGTTTCAATCTCCTCATCTGGTTAATCTTTGCCTACCTGCCAAGGGACCCTGGGAGACCCTGCGTTAGCAGGTACTGTGGAACCAGGAGCAGGGACACCATCCTTCCACCAGAAGAGTGATGGGATTCTCTTTGGCCAAGCAAGGAACAGCAGAGAGACAGGTTCTGAGATGTTGCAGCTAAGCTACATGTGGTGTTCACCCCAGGAAGGCAGATTAAAAACGCCCAGCCCTGCCAGTCTGGAGACTGGGAATAAAACCAAGGGTTCAGCAGTGGAATGCAAAGCATCCATGCTGGGCTAGTCCTTCCATGGTTTTCGTGTCTCAAAGTGTGGTCACAGGAACAGGCACCTGGATGTAGGAACAGGTTCCTGCCTTGTTTCACGGAGAAACCTTGGCACCTAGAGAGGGAAGACATCTGCGTGACAAGCCACTGCTTGCTGGCATTGGTTCAGCTGCTCTAGAGGCAGTCAGTAAAGCCCCATCTAGAAGGGCCCAGTGGGAACATAACACAGTAGAAACCTGTTCTGTTTCTTCACCACCTTCCTGCCTACATTTCTGTTTCCAAAGCACACGTGGCTTCCCTCGTGCAGAATGCCAGCACGCACTCTGTCCCTATTTTGCCGAGACATGTATCACAGAGCGGAAGATGGAACTTTTACCCTTTCTAAATTCACAAAAAGCAATGTCCCTGTAGGCAAACTCTCCTGGACTCCTTGCCCCAATGGGAGCACATGTAGGCTACGCATTTCTAGTTAACACTTGGCCACAGCCAGGGCATAACAAAATATTTCTCTTCACTTTCTGTGAAGTTTCTCTTGGACACCAGGCTGTTTACAGCTTTCCACTGCAAAGGCCTTAACAACAGGAAACATAAGGAAGGGTAAGGTTTCCAGCCAGGTTTCTGACAAGATCATGTTGGCCATACGTTGTGAGTTACTAGAAAGAGGGTAACAATTCAGACACTCAGAATGATTGTAAGAGAGCGGTTTTCACTGAAGGACAACTTCTAGCTACCCTTCCTTCAGGGGCAGCCAATGACTGGAACAGACATCTGATTAAGAAAACCTAACTCCCGGCCCAAAAGGATTCAGTAAGATGAAAAGGAGAACCCTATAATTTGGACCCTTTAACACAGGAAAACTCTCCTGAAGAGAACCTAGGTAACTGCAATCAAAGATGACACGTGCATGGTCTGTTCAGAAGCGAGGGAAAGCGTTAATTCTGGGCACTGGGCTGCAAGATTCCTGTAATGGTCATCGTTAGTGTTGTCTGTACACAAATCTAGGGCTGCACTCACCATACCAGACTCTGCGGTCCTTCATTAATCACTGAATGGGTAAAGGACATGCAGCAACGCAAGCTTCCCACGCTCCCTGCCAGCATCCCTGATCCGCCCTTTGACCTCTCTGCTCTAACTGCCAAGCAGAGGGTTTTCGGAGGGAGTGAGTATGGACACATTTTCTGCTTATGTTTGGGCCACATTACCTTGGGGAGCCAGAATTCATTCATGTTAACCTAGTGCAGCTGCTTCTGTCTGATTCCTTTCAGAACACAGCCCAGCTTCCTCATGAAGTCATCAGCTATTTACGTCCTATATCCTTGGAGATTTTGAACATAGTGATCAGATGGTACCTTGTGGCCAGCAGTCACTTTTTAACTATTTAATGCTATTCTGAGCTGGACAGATGGTTTATTTTCACTGCAGAAGTACTATTTCCAAGCTGCTTGTCTTCCAGACATTTTCTGTCAAGAAAACAACCAACAGGAGGCGTGAACTGAGTCAGAGGGGCAAATCAAGACTCTCAGAGACCTAGGCCAAGCAAGGACCCCATGCTCCGTATGGCATACTGCTCACTCTTTCAGAGGCACAGCTGAATACTGGGTGGAGCTTCGTCCTCACAGGGACTGTACCAGGCAACCATGGGAAGGGCCGTTTATTCCGTTCACTAGGGACTGCAGGTGAGTTAACAAGACTTCTCTGGATGAAGAGAAGGGTTCATAATGGCAACACGAACAGCTTTCCTACAGAGGCACAACAGTTCTGCGCAGAAACAAGTGATGAGCACAGTGTACGAATAGGACAATGCGAGATGGGTTAGGGTTAGATTTCTTCCCTCTCATACTGCCATTGGTTATGGTTCTTTTAATGCGGGTTTGCTTGTCCACCAACATTACTACAGGTGGTGTGTATCTACAGTCTTACCTGGAGTGCTCAAGCATTTCATTTCCATGTGCTGCAGCAAAATCAGACTTTGAACCTATGCCAACCTACCCCGTAAGGAACTGGCTCAGAGTCCCCTTGAAAATTTTCCACTCGTCGTTAAGTGAAGAGCAATAGATGATTACAGGAACCCTCAGGAGGATGGGGGGGAGGGGGGAAAAGGATGACAGTGAAGACAGTAAGATCAACTGGCGCTTGGCTAAGTAACACAGGCATTGGGCAGAGTTGCTTTTTTAAGAAAATGAAGCCATGTATTACGTCTCCTGCGGTAACTGGCCTTCGCGACAGGCTGGGAAGGAGGAGAGGCCAGCAGCGTGGCGGAGAGGGCGAAAGGCGGGAAGGAGAAGAGGCCGGCAGCGTGGCGGAGAGGGCATTGGCCAGTCACAGACATGCTCAGGGCCGCAAACACTCATGAGCCCTGCACACGGGAATCGTGCTGGTTCTTGGGCCCCCGTCATTGTAAATGGTGGGCAGGCCAGGCCTGCACTGCACAGGGCCTTGCTTACGCCCCCTGTGCTGACATTAGGCCGTACCTTCAGGCTCTTCGGCTGCTGTCTGACTTCCATGACATGCTTCCGCCGCAGCTCCCGCTCCCGCCGCTTGTTGTACTCCAGCTGGTTCGTGAGCTCAGTCTGGTGCTGAAGCCTGATCAGCTCGCAGCGCATCTTCTGGATGGTGTTCAGGTGGCGGAACTCCAGTTCTTGCATCGACTCATGCTGTCGGAGCAGCATGGCGTGCTCCAGGTCCTTCTGAGTCTGCCTCTTATTTAACTCCTGTGCCACAGAACGAGAATTAGCAGCTGGGCGCTGTGCGTGCACAGGAATCAAGTTCACCACAATGGCTTGACCAGAGCACACCCAAATCACTTTAGAGGGCACACCCAGGCTTCCCTGCAACTCAGCTGGGACAGGTCTCAGGTAGCAAATATTAGGACAGGTGATTTATCTTTGGATCACTTCACTTACTTCTTTGTGTCATGGTTGCTAAACCATTCCATTTACCATTGCAGATGCTTTCTGAAGAGGCTTTTAATGCTATCCATTTGCTTTCGCTAACACCCCCCTAAATAACATAGAGCTACGAGTCCCCGATAGCGAATGATCCCTTACATTGGCATCTTGGTTTTCACCACAACATGCCCAGTCAAACTCACCTATTATAAAAATCAACCTAAATCAGGCGCAGCCTTTTGGCTACACAGTAGGTGTCCTATGTGGTGTATCTGGGACTAACATGGCTGGTGGATTTTCGTTCTTCCCCTGCCCTCTCACCTCCCGAACCAAGTCCTGTTCCAGGTTATGGCGCCCAAGGAGCATTCTCCTCTTAAAGCGGCGGCACTCCAGCTCCAAATACTGTCTCTGGCGACGCAGCAAGTTGGCCTCCTCCTCTGCCTGGAAATGCTGAATGTTCTCCTTCTGCTTGGACAGCCACTCCTGCTTCTCCTTCTTTGGAGTGCTCTGGTTTTCATTCAGCTCCTGGAAGACCAAGATCATTCGTTTCAGAATAATCACACTCAGCTCTTGGACACTGGACAACAGCACTGACCTGCGTGATAAACTGAACCTCAGCTGAGGCCGCACTCGTCCGGCCACTTGTGCCCAGGGTCACAGAGCTCTCAGCAAAGGATGCGACAGGCAAGCTGCCTTTCACAGCTTTCTTTGTGTATTTTCTTGAGTGTCATTTTAAGTGAACTTTAAAACATTGGTTTGCCTTTGAGTTTTCTTTAGACAAATGTATAAGGATACAAAAAGCTTGAGAATACTCTTTTCTACGATGACGATGATGTATTGTTACTTGTATTCATGTCAGTTCCTATTTATGAGGCACTTCTCCAAAGGAGAGTAGGGCCATTATATGGAGATCTTTAGAATACATTTGAGCCCCTCAGGCAGGACCTAATTATCAAGGACCCATAACTTACGAAGAAACCATATAAGGCAGTCCAGAGTGAGATGAAGGGCCATGTTTTCAAACTTGAATGCCAAGTTTGATTTGACAAAGTCAGGAACCAGTCTGTCTGCATGAGAGGTGATACATACCAGATGGACCAGTGTGGCTCTTAGACTAGTCTCCACATGTAAAAGCATTTATACCAGACAGAATGCCAATACATTAGAGGGCATTTCCTTTTTGATACTACTATGTGACCAGAGATTTCAACCCATCACAACTTTACAGCTCTCTCAGCTCTACTTCTTCCCCGGCTTGCCCCTCACAGGGAATATCCATGACCCTGTAATGTGCAGGAAGTCAGACTAGATGAGGGTACCGGGCCCATCTGACCTTAAAATTTAGCAATCTATCTTTGGGATTATCTGCCTCAGGATTTGTTAATTGCAAATCCCAAAGCTGAGTCACAGGAGTTAATAGCTTAGAATTGAAAGTCTCTCTCAAGAATTGTGGCAGTTGTGATATCTGTCCATTTGTAAAAGGAAACGGAGTCTGCACCTACGGTTTGCTCTGGCTTGGAGGAAGATTATTATTTTCAAACTCACACAGTCATTGTTTTTAGTATTAAATAGCTTCCCCCACTCCTTTTACTATCTTACAGAAGTTATTTCTTAGCCAAACTTTGAGACATCACCTTTACTGCACTACACTCCTGTTTATCTAATAGAGGTATCACTCAGTAATAAAAAATTCCACCAATTACAAGAGTGAAGAGTCCTCTATTTACAAGAGATGTAGTTACAAGATAATGTTCAATCGTATGTTGCTTTATATTTACCAGCAAGACTCTTTTGTAAACTACTCTCATATTGCCTAGCATTCTCAGGTTTGTAACTTCCTTGCTAGAGCTGAGCTGGCAAACAATATTCAATAATGGAGAAACTTCTATTTTGATAGACAACACAAAAACACTTCTGTTTTCAGATCAATGACAGATATTACACGTGACTTCTTCAGTAAGTGTCTGACTGGAATCACAACTTGCCATGATCAGATTAAATGTATTTTGCAGTGTAATTCAATGAGTCCTGTGTATTAGTAAAATGCATCATACAAATACAATTAGTACTCTCTTGTTTTCATAACCGACAGGTTACCTCTTTGAGCTGTTCTTTACGGAGCTTATACTCTCGCTTCTGGGACTCCAGGAAGCTATTCAGTTCTTTCTTCTGCTGGGCTTGAATATGCTGCTGAAATTTCTTTTCTTCATTGGCCATCACCTTAGCCTATGCCAGGAGACAAAAGCCAATGAGTTTCTGTGATTCAATCGATTTAACAGATTTCCACTTCCATTTCAGCCCTCAGGTGAATGGCTCTTGTTTGGTGCCTTTAACATATACTCACCACACCTTTCAAAAACCAAGGGGGTTGTGCAAATTTGCTCTCATTCTCATGTCCTGGTTGCCGCCCCCCCCCCCCCCCAATGACAGTCTTTGCTAAGGGCTTTATTACTTAGACCTCAACCCTAGTTTATTTTTCACCTAGTAATAAAGCCAACTCCCTTATGACCGGGAAAGGTGTCGAGACACACTCACGGTACATCTACACTCTTCTGTTTGTTTTTAACAAAAGAAAAGCGGCAGCAGTGAATCTGAGACTTGCTCTTGTGCCACGGCTGTACAGACAGAAGGGTAGACGGCCCTGTGAGGGTTGCTATTTTTAGTACTGTAGTGCAATCCTGCCTGGCTCCCCTCCCGCCCCCAGTGGAGATGTACCCTCAGATACTACTAATAAACCAATCTATACAGACTGGTCAATACAGAACAGACCAGTTCCAGCCAATGACCATATCGAGGACTCTAATAAGAAATGAGCTTGTCCATAAACAATAGTAGGAACATTCTAAGCACAGCTGACATTTTTGTATTATCTTAACAGGCTACGGGTGCTATTCTACTGCTTAATGTCTGGGCATTTCTGAAGATGCTTCATTCACCTTTAAACCACACAGAAAACCAAGACGACAGAGGATACAGGACAAAGAGGAAAATCCTTACTGTGACTTTTCTTGGCTCACTATGCTAACATTTCATACAATGCACTGTGATGCAGAACATACCTTTCCTCTAGTTACATAAACCCCTTAGTGTAAGGAGGTGATGTATGAGCCTTTTCTAATTACCAATTTGCTTGGCTCCTGAAAACAGACATGTAAGAGACTAAAATGTCATCTCTTCTTCAGTGAGGAGAAGTGGATAATTCAATTAAATTAACAAATGTAGAGCAGTCTGCTAAATCTTAATTTCCTACCTCCTTCTCCATGGCTGCTTGGTGTTTTTTAATGAGCTTTTCCATTTCTGCAGCAAAGTTGTTGCGTTGCGTTTCAAGATCTTTGTCCAACCTGAGGCGATGCTCATCCATCTCTGCCTTCAGTTTGTTCTCCAGTGCCATCAGTTGTTTCTGGTGCTGCCGTCTCATGCGCTTATAGCCAGACATCTGTTCTCGCAGCTCAGAGTCTTGCTCATGTTCCTGCATTTGCCTGGTAACCTAGTATAACAACCATAGCAAGATAAAGAGTTAATGCACCTGAGCGTTCTTCAACCTAGACAATAAAAGGACACGGTCATGATGAGCTCCTCTTCCCAGCCAAGTTATACAAGTTCTAGTGGCAGCGGTCAGCTAAAAACTGAGTGACCAAAGAAACAGCTTTGCTTGCTACTGCAACACACAGAAGGATCAAAATGAGCTTCTCTTAATTGTTAACGGTGCCTACAAATGAGGCGGGGGAGAGCTCTGGTACCTTTATTGTGCATTTTAACCAAACTCTGCTTCCAAGGGGGTTTCTTCAGAGGAAAAAGCTTCAGAGGCAAAGGATAGCACTTTGTACAGCAGCAACTTACTCTGCTGTTTCTCTTGTTTCAGAGCAATTTTCTGCTATCGCTGGAAATTCAGCCAAACAGGGGTTAGCATAATATATGCTCAAAAGTCTGGAAGCATTTAGCAGACAGAGGAGACTGCTGTGTCTCACTTCACAAACCTGAAGTGTTGTTAAGACCCCATTTTACATGGTGCCAACACCGGAGACAGAAGCTGGCACCTCAAATGCATTCAACATTCATGTTCATGTTCATGTTTGAAAGTCATGTTACACTTATTAAGTGATTAAAAGTTGAAGTGGGATTTTTCCCACAAAAGCTCATGTGATAAATACATTTTGTTAGTCTTCAAAAGTGCCACAAGACTCCTTGTTTGTTTGGCTGTGTTTCACATTAGTGAACGTTAAAGAAAGTCATCGATTTGTATTGTAAAAAATGGTGGCTAGTGACAGTTTTCCAGATACACTACTTAGGGCCTGGTCTACATTTATCGGGGAATTCAGTGGCACTCGATGGTAGTTATGCAAGCTACGCAGAGTAGCTTGCATAACTCCCGTTGACTTCTTAATAACTCCTCTTCTATGCAGCATCTTTTCTGCACTGCGCCAATGGAAAAGGCATTCCCATTGACACAGGACTATGCCCCTTGAGGGGACTATCTTGATGCGTCAACGTCTAGGTTCAACTGACTGCGTCTTTACTGACGCTCACTAGGACTCGAAAAATCGATTCTGCACGGTCAGCAGCGCCGACACCTTATTTTAGAAGATCTCAAGCGTGGCTTCATAGTAATGCAATAATGAAAGGATCCCACTGGACTGCCAGCACTAAGAATGACGTTTTCAGCAGACTAGCCTACACACGTACACACTCAAAATCTAGGGTGTGAAACTTAAGAGAGAACACTTCATGCTTTTGTGGCATGAAACTCAAACATATGATGCTGCACATTTCCCTATGTGCTCCTAGGTGTGTTTTTTAAAAATACATAAGCTCCATAAAAATACTTGTCATGGGGGTTATATTTATTTTAGTAAGACAGAGCTAAATATTTTGGTGATAACATTTTGAGAGCTAAATATTTTTGTCATAACATTTTTGAGTGTATGATACTTCAGTCTGATGAATTCCTGAAAGATGCATGTATCATAATAGTTAACCCTCCAAAAACACCATGCTTACACAGCTTAGGCAACGGGAAGACCCAACTTACCAGCGATGCTGTGCGTATGGTAGCAAAGTGCTCTCGGTTGCGGTAATGTGACTTGTGGCGAGATACTTGGGGGGGGGACTGTGGTTCTGATGCCCTCGTCCTCGGATCACACTCTTCTCTGTAATTTTCTTCCTCCTTAATAGTGGGAGAAATATTAATAGTGGAGTGAACAAGGACAGTCCATTACTCAGATATGTCATCAGAGTCTGCTTCAAATGCATCAGATTCACCTGTCCTGAAAGTCAACTGTTGCTAGTAAGCCAGGTGAAACAATAGACTAGTAACCAGAAACCATGGCCCTGAGGTTCATTTTATAACATTATTCCAAAGCGGAGAGTGACCTGCTCAACATGGAGTGGGGAAAAAAATAAAGACACATGGGCTACTGAGATGTTCTACACAGAAGATATCTTCAATCCAACCAGGCAAACAAGCTCCCTCTTCACAACCATGATAAAGAATGAAGTTAATTTCACTAACTGGAGAAACACTCAGAGGAAAACAAACTTTTGATTTGCCCTGTCATATTCTTTATGTTTACATTCTGAATCTGTGAGTCATCATTAGGCAATTAAATACGTTATATACTAATCAGCTGCCAGGGAAGGCGTCTATCTGTGTTCCATATCTGATTAAAGAAAAAAATCACAGCCACTCCCACCATTAACAATGACAAGCCGTGGGTCTGAAAAGTGTCTCGTGATGCCCATTCAAAGGGAGAGTCTGCTGCTAACCCTTATCGTTCCAAGGTAAGCAGGGCAAGTGGTCTCCTAGCACGCCGTGCGCAGAAAGCTGCAATTCTTTTCCTGGGGCACTCAGTTCATTCATTAAAAACTCAGCCAAGTGACAGGAAGCTGGGTGGTTAGTATTTGAAAACCCACTAATGAGGAAGACCAGCACTAACAACTTTTGGGCTGTGAATCAGCTCTCTATCAACCCCGGGCATTCACTGACTAAGCCAGTTCCCAACGGGCAATCTCACACCAGTTTCAAAACAATTTCATTCACACAAAATTGCTACACAGCTAATTTCATAAGACAGCCTTTTTAAAGAAAAAGGTTCTCTATCAGCCTTCTGAAGGAGTTTTTTTGAATGTACTTTAATCTTTCGGTACACCATTTTAAAATCTGTAGGACGCAATGGTGTGTGCCTCTTGTAAAACCAAACCAAAGGCTGCCCACACCAATTCATTCATAGCAACTGTAGTATCATTCAAGCTGGCACTCACTGGCTTTAAGTGGATGACAGAGCTATTTGACATCACGGTGTGGTCCCCTTCCATCATGTCTAACTCGCTCTTGTCATCGGCGGCATCTGGAAGACTGTTAACACTACTGCTTTGACTGCTGGCACTGATTGACATACTAGGAATGGACTGATTACTCCCAACGCTATTTACGGTTCCCGTCCTGCCAACACCATGGTCTTGCTCCTAAGGGAAAGGAAAATACTTGGTTATTGTCTCAAAGAAAAACAGTCCAGCACAACTGCAAAGCTCTGCATCTTGCCCAACAACGTGTTCATGGGACACTGGCATCCACCTGCCACTAAACACTTCTCCTGAAGGAATGGTGAGGAGAGAAAAGACCTGCTGCAAGATGAACCTGGCTGATGTCCAATTCTTTTCTGAAGGGAGCACACCTGGAAGCTGAACCCTTCAGTCCATCAGCAATACTGTGTTCTCAGTAACTGTTCGGACAGCAGGATTGTCTTCTCCTCGGGGTAATGCCAGCACTCCATTGTGCCCCCTTTGTACGAGGAAAGAATTGGGCCTTGGCATTGGCTTGGGTTTCCCCATGTGCTCCAGAATCTAGGCTTCAATTCAACTGTATAAAGTGAGTGTTTCATGGTTAGGTGAAAACCCTTCAAAGTGTGAACCAGGCATAACTGATTCAATGCTGCTTTATTCTAAAGCTTTATGTATTCATTCTAACTCCTAATAGCCATTATTAATATCTCCATGTTAAAATCCAATATTTCTTTTTACCTCCTCCTCCTCCTGTGCTTCTACGGCAGGGCCATTGTGTGCCTCCTGGAAAAGGAGTTTCTTCATTTTGCGATACTGAAGGTTGTCCAGTTCTCTCACTGCATCCTTTGTTCTCTGAATCAGTTCTATCAACACTGTTTCGGGCCGCTCCCGAAGAAGAAAGATGTGCTGCAGACACACACACACACACAGGTGACTAACATTTCCTCTCCCAGATACTTTGGTGGAAATACCTTCATGAATTTTCATTGTGTTTCTTCCTCCTCCTAGAATAGGCAGATTAAGACTGGAGCCTACAGCTGTACTAGCACAGGCTGGGGTCTTACAAGAGTTCAGAAACTGGATGAGCTGAGCTGGTCAGTACTTGGATGGGAGATATCCACCTACTATAGAGAAGTAGGACATGCAACTCTTCCTTTGGAGGCCTTGTCTAGACTAGGGAAAAGGATGCATGATTTTAAATACCACTTCACCCGTGTCTTCACTGGATGCTAACCTCTTTAAAAGCACATTAATTTCTCGCAGTTAACCTTGGGAGTTGCCAGGAGGCTAGGGTCAACCACAATCAGCTAAAATATTAAGTCCTGTCTCTACTGGTTGCTAAGCGGTGTTGAAACTCTTATTAGTTAACTTTTTTTTTTAAAAAGCGGATCTTTTCATAGTCTAGCTCGATACGGCCTAATTCAGTAATGTATCTAAAACTCAGCCTGTGGTTCTGTCTGATGAGACAGAAAACAGAGGTTTTGAATGTGCACCATCCCCTCTCACTCCCAGCCCTGTAATAGCTGTGCCATGTGGCTCAAAAGATTAGGACGAGATGCTGTGTTTCACTGCACTGACGGTTGCGTTTTGCCAGGTGGTGACCAGAAACTAATCTGCATGTCTTTTACCAGTCTTTTGGATGAACTGTGCCATATTAGCTGCTATTTGCTACCATGAATAAGGAAGAAAGATATTCATAAAATGAATGAACATTTATTTTCCAACATAATTCTCTTTAATACAAGTGTATTGCTGAAATAAATACTGAACTTTAGAATTCATTTCTGGCGTGGCAAGCTATGTACACACTGAATCTGCCAGTGAAAAACCATGTTTATTTTTTGACCGGAAAATCCTAGCAAATGTAAGGACTTGTGATCACTTAAGCGTTCAAACACACAAAAGGGTGACCATCTGAGCCCGCACCGTCAGCAGTTTAGTATTTAATAGAAAGCATCTCTACAGCAAAAGATGAAAAAAAAAAAAAAAAAAAAAAAAAATCAATGCCATAGCTTTTACAGGGAGAAGGCAAGATTAACCTTAACAAAATCCTGAATGGCTCCCGATGCCATAAAGGGAGTACACAGAAGTCACGTTTGTGAAACGCTGTGTCAATACCTACTAGTAGATTGTCAAATTAAGTATATTCATTTAGGCATGCGCCAGCTTTTTGCAACAATTTAAAGACACTTACTGTGTTTTACCACTAAAAAAAGGAAATTAAATATATACAGCACATGGGAGAGGGGAGAAGGAGAAGAAGCCAGGCAACGTAACAGAAGGAACTTCGCAAACAAGTGACCTGCATCGATGTCAAAGAAAGCCACATGAGGGAAAAATATCAATTAGATCGTACTGGAGGGTATATTTCAATTCCATCTATAAAGCACATAGGTGCTGGACCCGTATAAAAAGCTTGTAGCGGTTAACAATAGCACAGGATAGCAAGAAGTAAAGGCAGACATTTTGTTAACCAATGAACGATAGCTCCGTCAGGATTAATCAGAACAACCAAAAGGCAAACTGCATTTAAGCAACTGAAACTCTCTAAGGTTTGGTGTCAACCAATGGCACTTGCTGCACATTCGGTTAGTAACAATGACAACACAACTGTATCCAGCTAGCAGCTTCCGCCACCGAGTAGCAAAGTTAGGAATGCAGTCCGCAAAGTCGGTTAGTTCTTTAACTTGACGGTATTAGCGATAACAGGCAAAGCATTCTTTAAGCTTGGTCTAGAAGAGTAGCAAGTAAGAAAGGAAAAGTGTTGCAAAACATTATACTTCATACAATTCTCTCTCCCACTAGCTGAAGAAAAAAATATGAACAAGAAAGCCAACCTTTAGGAGTTCCTCTGATGTAGGCCTATCTTGAGGAATTTTCTGGAGGCAAGAATCTACGAAGTTGCGAAAATAATCAGACCTGTCAAGAAAGGAAGAAACGTTAATGGCATTAACTGCTGACTTCATTTAAAAACACCTCAGTCAGGACTCAAAACATTCACATCTGTAGCAAAAACAACCTCCCCTATCGCCCACCAAAACAGATCTAACAAACCAGACCCCTGGCTCTTATGTAGATTCTTTAACCCCAACTGCCAAATTGGCCCAGCAGAAGAAAGCAAAAATATCGTGCAATTCAAGAGGAAAGGAAACATTGTACCCGTTATCTAAAGACCCACATGACTCTCAATGCCATTATTAATGGTGTCAAATACCGACTGTAAAAACACCCTTCATTTTGGTGGGACAAATTTAATTTCTATCAGATTTAGCTAGCACACAGGCCTTGTCCCCACCCAGGTTGTTTTATCCCTAGCACACTGCATTAGCAGAGTACTTAAAATGACTCAGAAATGTTCCAGAATATTTTGGAATCCACTTGCAGTGGGACCCTATGAGATGCAGATGAATTTTTTATTAATACACATCTCTTCATATGCTGAATTTCTACATTGTGCCCCTTTCTCATTTCAAAAACCCCCCAGACTTTTAGACAGACATTAACATTACAGAACTTCAGAGACTCTCTTTTCCGCCCATTTTTTTCTGTTAAAGTTTCTTAGCAAATTCTGTTCTTGCATTTTTGGTCCAAAAAATCTTTTAAATGACCCAAACCTTTTCTGCCAATATTGTTGGGGGTGACGAAGATGACCTAATCGGATCATCTCTTTGAGGTTAAAAAACTTGTCAAAGTACAGTACACTTGGACCGCAGCTTAGCAAAGAACACCACTGTGAGACTGGCAAGCCGGGTGCCATTTCTTGCAGAGGCTGCAGGTATTAGCTAAGAACTGACAGCTTTGTAGCTGGAGACCAGAGCAGGTCGCCTGTATGTTACTTTTGCTCAAAATACATATTGCTTTTGCAAGACGGTATTTAATGTTTAGACTATGAAGTGCTTGTTAATTGTCTATGCATTAATGTCACTTGCAATAGCTGTATGCCAGGCTATAAACATATGCAAGTTTTGGTTTATAACTCTGAAAATGTTTGCTCTCAACTTGTGAACACAGGCACGGGAATTATCCCCCCCCCCCCCCCCGGCAGCCATCCAGAAGAATGATAAAAATCAGGATCATTGCAATGCAAAGGCTTAGGCAATGGCCACATTGCACCTAGGAAATGCTATCCACAAGGCCGCTCATCCTGAGAGGCTTGGAAGCTGAATGAAGGAACTAAAACAAAGCCGCCAGAAAATTTTTCTTCTTTTTTGCTCTTTGAACGCTGAAGCCAGAGATCCCCAGGGGTTGCCTGCCCTGACAGACACTTTGAACTGACAGATTGCTCCAGCTCTGTCACTCTTAGAGTTTAGGTGTTTTTGTGTATACGCTTGCTCGGTTTACCCTGTAAATAGCTCTCATTCCTTTTTCCTAGGTGGTGACCCTTTAGATAATTTATTGCAGGCATTGTCTTTGGTGTAAGATCTGGGGTACTGATTGATTTGGACTGGGAACTGGAAGCAAGCTAAAAATAGTGAGATTTTTCATGTAAATGACCATTCATCACTGAGCCCAGTGGCAAGATAGACCACAAAACCGAAGGAGACTGTCACTCTACAGTAAGACAGATGGAGTCGTGCAGTCCACATTTGTTACTGCCACGATGAAATCTAGTTATGAAACACACGGCCCGACTGAGATGTCTGCCCTGACGTCGGCATTCAGGGCCATGAGCCACTCCAGATAACACGACAGTTTTCACTTTTCAAATGGATTCATGTGTATGCTGATTCAAAAGAAAAATGTTCAAGGCCACAAGGCACAAAACGTGACCATGTTTCTGTGCATTTGCAAAGTCAGTGTGACAAAGGCGCACAGCATACATGATCATTGGCTTCCTTCAGTGAAAGAGGGGCCACAAATAAAGATTTGGGTTTCATCACTTATCTTCTTAATAATAGAAAAAAAACACACGTTACTACCCTCCAGGTTTCCAGTATTCCCTGACACACAACAAATTTACCCAGAGATTTTATTTTCCTGTTACAAGGTTGTTCTGTTTCCAGAGTTGCTGTGTTCCTAGAGAGTCAAACAGTGACTTATTCAGTGGTGAATTCTGTGCACATAAAATGTGCGATGCACCTACTTTATCAGCCTTTCAGCTCACATCTTCCCAACAGGAATCCAGCCATTTCAAGAAGTCAACATGACAAAGTACTCCACTGACAGCAATTCCCTACAATACTCCTCTCCGTAATACTCACCATTCGTTAGACTGTAGTGTAGGGGATTCATTCTGCGCTATGTGATATAAGGCACTCATTGCGTTCATATTAAACAAAGGAGGCTTCCTTTCCGCTATACATAAAAGAAAATAATTTTTATATTGGGAAATAGTCTCACTCTTTCCCCTTCATTTATTCCCATTGCTTATAAAAAACATAACAGCAGGATCACTAGTGCCCGAGCCTGGAACCAACCCTGCCCCTGCAACGAGAAGCCCTGGCGTCTGCCCCTGCCCCCGCTTTTACCCCGGCACAACATAAAAGCTCTTTCAAGATCAAACGCCTCATCTTGTCAAGCTTTCACATTCTGTGCTTTCTCTGAATTCACTATAAATTACCAAAAAATAGACAAATCAACAGTAAGATGCACACTCAGAGGCTGCACAATAAGGGATCTGGGCAGGTTTGTTATACAGTTATTTAAAACCCTGAAAGCACTCAAGGCCCAGTAGGATGGTAGTGATGGTTTAAGAGGGTACTCGGTCCTGTCATGAGTGCAGGGGACAGGACTCATTGACCTCTCCTGGTCCCCTCTAGTTTCTATGATCTCTGAAAGCCGGTTACAAAAGCCGTCACACCCAGACTAAACTGTAGATGTGTTCGAGAGTTAATAACCGGCGAATTCTTTACTGTTCTGAGGGTAGGGTTCTCTCTTCCAAGTGTGTGCAGTCTCATAGGACCAACACGGCATGAAACTTTAACGAGGAAGGAGATGATCTCACCGAAACAACAGAATTGACAGTTCAGACTGGTTACTGGGTAAAATTCTAAAAACCAAAGCGCACAGCAAACATCCCATTATGACGACATTTCTATCCGGGGGAAATGCAACTGAAGAATTTATTTACCTATTTATTTTTGACATAGGACTCAATTTCTATTTTCAGCTTGGGGGGGGGGGAAGGGGGGAAGACTACCAGTGCTTTGATTTACACACATTCTCTTCCCCACCTCCCACCAAGTACATTGCACTAATGTACATGATGGATGTCAGTAGACACTCCCCCACGTTTGGAGGAGAGTGCAATAGCCTCACGCCCCTACCAGTTCACCAGGACTATGTAACTGGGGAATAACGCCCACCCATGGGTGTAGGGGTCCACTTTCCTTCAGCTACCGCACAATGGCGTTCTATTCAGAACGGAATTGATTATTCGTTAAAGGGTCTCTCCACCCCATGTTTATTCACTTTTGGCACCAAAATAAAATTCTCCAGGAATAATTCAATTGATTTGTCAAATATGACCATTCATATGACTAATGAAGAGTTTGAGAGGGCAGAATAGGTATGTTATTTCTTTATCTCGATTCCTTGATTATTTAAACACGAATCAGACACCCATACATATTTCCCCAAAAGAGGGGTCCAGACAGTGAAACTCAGTTGTGTTCCTTGAGGGCTTCCTGCTGCCCCCCCATGAAGCCAAAAAAGTCATACAAAAAGGCAAGCACATTTCATAATACAAAAATTCAGCATGGATTACAGCCCAAAAAGGGTGTGGTCCCCATGAGCAAACCGCATTCCTAGGACACTGGATCCAGCCAAATCTCTTTAGTCTGCTCAGAACACGATTATGCCATAGCAACCACGCCCCTTAAAGTTGCTTTCTACTGGCAACAAAACTGTTTACTCTGAAGAAGGGGTCTGCTTTATACCCTGGAAGAAAAGGAAGCGGACAGCGTGGAATGCTAGCCAGCATTTTTAGCTGAACTGTGGGTCACATGGATAGTGTAGTTCTGAAAGTGTTCACCAGCCAATCACATTGTCTGTTCAGTCAATGAAGTTTTAGAACACGCAATAAGATAGGACAAGGCTGTTAATGCAGCTTCAGATACACTGCTATGCAGGAGAGAACAGCTTCAGTGCATTGGTACCCAAGTGCTACCTATTAGCTGGAAAATATAATGCATTAGGGCAAAAGGAAATCAGGAAGCACCTAGAACCCCTTTAAGCCGCCCATTCTAACTGCAATGCCCTGATTTATTTCCTAGAAGCCATTAATGCTTCAAGACTGGCTTATTCCAAATCTTCTTTAAGAGATCTTCCAAACAAATCTATTCATGTGTGACAACACATCATGAATATATATAGCTCTGAAGCTACCTGTTTAACTCAAGCTTCGTTAACACAGGACTCTTCAAGGAAACAACTTCTAATTTGCATACAAAGAAAACATTTGGCTTTCCCCTTTTAAAGTCCTATGTGATTTTGGTACTTCAAGGTCTATTTTCTACATTTTTCTCTGCATGGATCATGCTTTTTCATTCAAATGTTAACTGCCCCACACAGACAGTAAAATCCTTTAGAGCAAGACTGTCTGCTGTTTGCCTTGTCTACAAAAATCTCTTCCTTTGTGTAATGAAAACACCAATTCAATGAACCCCACCTTGGAAACCTGCTTTTGATTTCTGGTGAAGCACTTGCCACGTAACTCTAAAGAGCATGCCCGAAGCAACCAGGACAGGACAGCAGGCATACGCCCCGTGCTTGAACACTCAGATCAATACACTCCGGCATTAAACAATTCAGACTTAGAGAAGGAGGTGTAAACATTCTTCTGGTACAAATGAAATATACTTGAGAGCATACACACCACCCAAGTTGGACATAGAGGAAAATCTGTCTAGTACTTTTAAAGGAAGGTTGCTTACCTAATTCAATACATGTTATTCCAAGAGACCAAACATCTACTTTGCCATCATACTGCCCTTCATCCATGGCTAAAATTACTTCTGGGGCCATCCTAAAACAAAGTTAAATTCTCATGAAATCCAACACAATCATTACAATACTCCCTAAGCATTTCAAGTGACAAATTGACTAATCTGAACTCATAAGATGGAAAGGAACATTGCACAAGATATCGGGCACAGGCCTGGATCAAATCAGGCTGGATTGCACTGGTGGGACCATGTGAGGAAACGTAAAGAATGCATTCTTCCCCTGCACCCAGCTCTTCGCTTTTATGAGCATTACAACTCCCTGCTCCTCTCATCTCCAATAGTCCAGTTGGCTAACTATCCCATGAACATAAAGACAGAAACACCAGGTCAGACTGAATAGTCCATTTTCTGATCGCAGTCTATGCCACATGCTTCCAAGGGAGTAGCAAAAGAGGGCAATTTCTAGTGAAGTTGTACAAACACCATAGATTAGATGTAGAAGATCAAACCTTACAAAATATCTGCAAACATTTCTGGTCAATAAATCTGGCCTTTCCTATGAAAAACACCTCTTTGGTTGTTTGAACAGCCAGATGCCAAGAATGTTTGAGGTTTCAAAGCATGGTATTGTTCGTTCAAGTGTTACTGTGCCTACTTACTGTCAGGATATATATAACAACAAAGTGCATTCAATTTATAAGAAATAAATAAAAATAATATACTCGCATAAGAGAGCGCTGAACTGTCCTTTCCTTAAAATCTGAACAGATTAAGCTTTCCATAGTGTTATTTTTGCAATATACGTTTTGATGTCACCAAAACTGTACTGTTACAAAAAGAGATTTTGTAAGATCTAAGCAAATTAGAGAGCCAAGCAAAATTTTACTTCTTAAAGCCAGAGGTATATAAAAATTTTCCTTACCAATATGGCGTCCCCACAAACGAATTGGCAGGAGATGCTATGGAAGCAGATCCAAAGTCAGCAAGCTTCACCTGGCCTGGCTCTGTCAGCAGGATGTTTCCAGCCTTGATATCTCTGGTTATGGAACATAAACATAACTGTTACCTCCCGAACCACGGAGAGTGTCCAGAAAGCAGCAATGAAGCATGCCACCACTCTCAGATTCAAATTAGTGAACAGCCACACTGTCCTTCCATGTCATTTCCATCCTTGGGGCAATCAGCTGCAATTGACAAGGAATGACCAGCACTCTGAGCACTTACCTATGGATCATATTGTGAGAATGCAAGTACGCCAGTCCCTGGAGAGCACCATGGGTAATTGCTGCTATTTCCACCTCTTGCAATGGCTTTTTATGGACTTGAGGAGAGAGTACATTGGAAAGTCATTACTGAAGAGAACCGTGCAGTTCGTGATAATCAGTGCAAACTTTATAAAATGAAAACAGCCTTAGAAAACTCTAAACACCCATTTTACAATGCATGAGGAGTGCGCATACAGTTTACAGATAGCTTATCGTCACCACGCAATCTGGAATGAGAGGTTATCCTCTCAGTATAATACTGCACTTATTCTATCAAAAAGGCCACACTGCTAAATTGACAGCTAAATTCTTGCCAGCTTTTTCACCATTTTATCAGTGTATTTGAGATGAACATTTCATATTCCATTAATGAATCTCAGCAAAAAAATTACAACAAACTGCAACCTGATAAGCATTCATGAGTGGCTATATAATACAGTGGCAACACATATTGGGGATACAGGTCAGCTAAACCCAACAGCAAGGGTTTGCAGGAGTAAGCCTTGAAGCTGCATAACAGGAGAATCTCAAATTCAAGGACTACAAGCAAACGGTTGAAGACTTACTTTAAGATCGTAAGAGAAGACCAGGATTCGGTACCAAGGAAACAATACTATACAGAATACTGCAGACATGTACCATTTTGAGCTATTGCAATATTTCATCATCCCGCCAAAAAATTAAATAACTGAATACTGTAAACAACTCTGTGATCCATAACCTATTATGCGAGTATAAATTTCTCAGTTTCAATCAAAGAAATCTTTGAGACATACCTTCTAGTAAGTCTGAGGCCGATCCTAAACAATATTCCATAACAAGCTATGTGGGGAGAAATAGAAATAATTTATTTATCATTTATTACAGCAAACCTAGACATAGGTAAATGGTGATTAGATTTCACTGGATGGTGAATAGTGAGTGATCCAGCGTTCATTCAACATACTATGAACCTCACAACAGGAGTTTGCCTTGCGTTCCAGCTGACATGACCATCATCTCAGGAGCCTTCAGACAAATAAGTTTAAACCCAAGACGATTTTACATCCCAACTGATCTTTCAATATTTTTATTTAAATTTCAGTGAAAAGTGGAACTTCCCCTCATGCCTAGTTATAGAGCACATCTAGGATACAGAAAACAGAAAAGGGAATTCTGTATTGCATGCCGGATGGAGTAAGGGCAGTGTTCAGTGATGCCCCTTTAGAGCAGAGAAGCAATAGTAGAATGATCTGAGATTTACACGAGAAGCTGTTGCTCATTTACAATGTTAAATGGGGTGAGACTTTCCTAAAAGACATTGTGTGTCAGCAAAGCCGTCGTGTAGATCAATTCTACCAGTATAGAAGTGCTTCTGCTGGTATGCTTATTTCCCGCTGGGAATTGGAATAATCTTTCCCAGGAAACCTATAAGCTATTATACAAGGTGGATTTGCTGGTATAACAGCTTAGCCACACCATCAAACCTTTTCTGGTGGAGACTAGTCCTAAATGAGGAATACTGTGTCCAAATACGAGATACACAAATCTAATACGATTCCTAGCATAGCCACCGTTACTCGCTTTGAGCAGGAATAATTCCCATTGAAATTAACAGAATTGCTCTTGTAGTAAGGAATCACACAGAGTAAAGGGGACAGGATTCTGCCCACAGCGAATTACATAGAAGAGAGATAAATTGAGTACCTAATTACTTACCAGGGATGCTAAAATTACATTCAACAAGTTTATCATATCATTTATGGCTAACCATTTATCTGTATTTACATTAACTTTCTTTTAATAGGCATCATTGTTTTGCAATATTGAACTGATGCAATTTTATCAATGAAGTGTGTGATATGTAACTTTCTGTATGCAGATAAATATATTTATGTAACGAGCAATTCAAATAAAGGAAGTCTTTTGATTTTATATGCACAAATTCCCCTGTAGTGTTTGTAACCCAAACCGGACAGCTTTCCTCTAAAATCAGACTAGGACATCAGATTTACTGTTAAATAGACAGTAAACATCAAATAAAATTGCCATTTTTTCTGTGCAGCGAAAATGAATGAAATGCATTCTTCCGCTGCACCAAGCAGCAACGCACTTGGTTTTTATTTAGGAACCTAGCAATGCGATGAGCTGTGAGCATTAATATCAACATACGCCTCCCAGAAAGGAGGTGACTTTTCAGGCTGTCTAGAGTTGACTTCCCTTACATAGCTGACAGTACCCACTGAGCTTGGCTGCACAATTCTAAGCGTTGCCTTATCACACTCTGTGTGGGACAGACTTCAGGGGCCATTCCCTACAGCCAGCTGGAGACATGTTTTTACTGAAATTTGCACTCAACAACAAGAAGAGAATTGCAGAGTGAAGAGCTGCTTACCCATGCTGTATGCTCACGCAAGTAGCAGCCTTTGTATTCTATACTGTTTGGATGTTTTATTCTTTGTAGGAACTTTACTTCCTTAATAATATCCTGCCATTTCTGTGGGAAAGAAAAGAAATAGGAAGAAACTTTACAAAACTGTTACTTAAAAAAAGAGGGGGTAGCAAGAGAAAAAATGTCTTAACCAAGAAAAACCTGGGGGCGGGGGGAAAAGGCACCTACAACTTCCTTAAAATACCCGAAGTTGAGAATTCAAAAAGAGTTAGATTACTACCATGACTTATACGGCTCAACTTTGCAACAAGAAAGCATCACAGTTCACTTCTCTAGAGAATAAAAACATATTCACTCTTTTGTTCATAATGGATTAAAGGCAGTTTGAAAGTTTTGTCCAAAAAAATGCGTTTGCTTGCTTTTCACATAAAAAATTCAGATCCTGTCTATCCTGAAAACCTTATGAAGGGGGAGCTAATGAAACGTCAGCCTGGGTGCTCTAACACTGAGAAAAGACACAGAAACAGAGACAAACCTGCCCAACAGAAAGGGGGGGATGACAGGGTCGACATCGCCCTCAGAGCCCAGAATTGTCACTGAGTCACACTGAAGCCTAGATCGCCGGCTGGACCAGCAAGAAGCAATGGGAATAGCTACAGGGATGGTGAAAAGATCTTTTTGTTGAGAACATCCCCAGATTCTAACCAACACTGCTAACGTCCAGTTGTAACGCTCAGTCATTTTGCCTTTTTTATATGCACCATTTTACGAATTGCATCCATGGGACAGTCTTTTAGCTACTACTTTTTAATCAGAATAATTAAAACTTGTTTTATTAGTTTTATAAACACAAACATTCCTGCTTAACAGCCTCTTTAGAGAGGGACGTATTTAATGATTCAACCACCCTGCCCCTTCAGTTAAGGAGTGAGGGCTTCAATAAATATTTGGGAGAAGTTCTCTAATACAACTGAAGAAAACCAAAGTTGACATTACTGATAAATCTAAGGCATGAAAGCAGCAGACGAAGAAATTTTTTTTAAAATACATCAAAGGAATCCACCAAATTTTTAAAAATCCTTTGCAGGGTACCCTTTAACTTGCTCCAAATGTTGACCCTAAGAAATTCCAACTTCCTATTAATCTTAACTCATTTAGGTAATCAATTCAAGTTTTAAAGCTTCCCAGGCCTTCTCCATAAATCTCAGCGTCTTCTCCTCAGTCTTCACTTTCCCTGCAGCCTAGAAATGGCCTATTCCAAGCCTTTCAAGGGTATCTGTGTTTGAACTAGGCTCACTTTTTCAACAATGTCACACAGCGTTCCTTTCAAACATGTCAACTGGTCAGGTCCGTACTTCCACAGGCAGCAGAACGAGGGTTGGTCAAGGCAGACGATGGATGTCCACACATGGCAGTTTTACCGGTTATAGTTGTACAGTTCTCTCATTCACAAAGCCCCTTATGGACAGACCTATTCCCGTGGAAGAGTGGGTTTTTTCGTTTAGCTTAAAACCCTTCTCAAGTACCATAACCGATATTTCGAAAACAAAATGAAAGACATAAGAATGTCCATACAGAAGGTGATACTGGTATAACTATGCTGGTTTAAATTCACTCTAGGTTATACCGTTAAAACTTTTCCATGTAGACAAGCCATAAGCCCAGCTGAAGAGCACGGCACCACATACTTCCAACGGCCCTCAATTTACTTTCGGAGCAAGGCATACCCCACCTTTAGATAGCCTCTGCCACAGTCAATGAGAAAATCCCATTAAAAAACAAGGAACATAAATGATACTGAAAGGCCTGGAAGAGATTTGCTTTATATAAGAGATTACCACCTGAGCAAACCTTCCCTCAAATACATTTTTTAAAAGGGCAACATGGAAAATCTTTTGCTTTTTTCTTCAAAATAAAGGTACACATCCATTGAAAGCCAGCAGAGACTATTTCTGAAGCATGAACAGTTCACTTCATTCATGTGAACAGAATATTTATAGTTCATATTCATTAAAACCAACAAGACAACAAGAAAGCACAAATTATGCTCTCATCAGTCAGTACGCAGTTAGAGGAGTTACTGCAGCAACAGAAGAAAAAAAGAAACAGGCAATTTAACTGTGAAACTGGGATTCAAGGCTGGTGAGGAGAGGCAAATCGAGGTGTGTGTTCATGGAAACGCTATCCCTTTCCCAGTGCAGGACTGCATGAGGCATGGGAGCCCTAGCACCGGGGACCATCGTCTGGAGGCCTGGGGAGACCAGGCGTGTGGCCATTCCAGAACCGGACAGATGTCACTATCAGGGAGGCTGACAACCAAGCGCTTCAACTCCAAGCCGTGTAGAGAGCTTAAAAATAAAGCACAAGCTCATGAGCTCTGCGAGAGTGCTCTAGAAAAAGAATACAATCTGGGGCTGCCATTAAAATATTAATGTTTAATCAGCTCTTAAAAATCTACCTTATCCACAGCCCTGAGAATTTTCCCACATTTATGCTGCTTTATCGTATTATCTCTTTTTTCCTCTCTCATTCTCTCTTTCAAGATCCTCAAAAAGCAGAGTGGGCTTAGGACTGGGATGCATTCTGGCTTGATCTGCCATTATTACATTCCCCAGGAAGGCATCCTTCTGAGCCCATGTCACTGTTGTGGTCCTCGCTATCATTCCTAGCAAGCCTTTCTCTAGTGAACTACAGGGTGTTTTGTAATAGAATTTAGAATGGAAGGGGTAAGGCTAAAAAGGCAACTCAGCTTTCTATAGGCTGAATTCTGTAGCTCTTGACACAAAGCATTTTTATTTTACCATTTTGCAGCTCCATAAAACATGGCTCGTCATGCCTGGGTGAAATGAATCCCATATAAACATGCCAGGAGTCGACTAGATAGAAAAATGTTGAAAATGCTCAAAGAAACTTGTTCTGTTTACACAATACCTCGATTCATCTTTACTGTTATACAAAGACTTTTCCCTCGAGACAGGAGGGATTAATTCAAGTCCCCTAATATCATAGCAGTCTGGGATAACATATGAGATATTCCACATACCTCATTTGATTGCTTCCCACTATATGACATTTTCTTGATGGCCACCACTTCATTGGTGCGCACATCACGTGCCTGAAACAATAAAACACAATGTGTCAATACCTCTGACCACAAAGAAAACACCCAGTAAAGAAAGCAAAATAGAATGATTTCTCATTGGGATAGATGTACTGACAAAGGCGTATCCATTTAGTTTAATATTTAGCCTGGATATAGGGAATTAAAATAAAACATTCACTAGGGGGTGATAAATGTAGGATAGATTCAGAACCTGAATTTAACTCCCTCCCCACACACTCCTATTTGTAGGACGTGCTCAACTCCCATCTATTGTCAGCATCCATCAACTCTGTCGTTGTGTCTACACTAAAGAGCATCTCTTTAAATGTGGTTCTTCTGATTTTAAGAAGCAGAACGCATCTTCTCTAAACCAACTTCTGCCCTTCCATAAGTCATCTGAACAAGTAAAAATCAAGGCCCACTCTTACTCCACCCCAAACAGAAGGGAACATACTGCTCTATCATATGGACAAAATCACTCAGGCATTTCTGACATCAGCTGCAAACACTGAAAAACTTCTTTCTGACACCATTGGGAGCTGATAACTGTTGCGTGTGATATGTCATGCAGGACTGTGTCAAAATCCTAACTATAACATTAACACACATCACATAATCTACGCCTCCCCCAAATCTGCGAGGTCGGTAAAACTCTCAAAGAAGGAAATGGGGTTGATTTGGCCTGATCTGTTCTTGACAAATCCCTGTTGGCTATTCTTTATAATCCTACAGGTTCTTACTAACTGATTATTGAATAAGGTGTCCCATTATCTTTCCTGGCATTGAAGTTAAGTTGACTGGTCTACGATTCTTTGTTCCCCTTTTAAAGGCAGGTATTATGTATGCTCTCCTCCAGCCCTCTGGGACCTCACTAGTACGCCGTGAATTCTCAAAGACAATTGCCGAGGTTGCTTCAACTAATCCCGTATGTATTCTAGGATGAGCAGAGCCCAATAAATGTGCCCGGCTCTTCAAGGTAGAGACCGGTTTTCTGCCCTCACAGTTTACAATCCAAATGACAACAGGAGAATGCTGCCAGTGAGAGCCCCGTGCGTTCACGTTCTGAAGTAAAGCTACTGTTTTAATTTTCATTAAAGTTCAGCAGAGGCCCTCGAACACTCAGCCCCAAAGCAAAAACGAGTGCGTCGCCTTGACTGGCAGAACAAAATCCTACCCAATCTTCTGCTGAAAGTCCCAGCACATAGCTAAGGGCCTAGCCCACTGGCTCGTTTGACTTGACCACAAAGCCAAAATAAAATGATGCCTGGCGTGAATTTCAACGATGCTAGCGCTAAAATACTAACTTGACTTGCAATTTCAATGCAGCGTTGCAATGAAGGAACTCCAGTAATGGAGGAGGGGAAGTCTGATGCAAGTTACATTACCTTACCTGCTGCAATCTCAAGCAACACCTCACAAAAGAATTCTCCCCTTAAATTTCAAGTTGCAAAGTCTGCAAATCTGACTTACCGGATTTGCATTCTCTCACGCAAAGGCTTTGAGAACCTGCCTTCCATTCAGCCAGTAAAAGGGTTTCTCAGCCACATTCTGATTCTTTGACATTCATTAAAATGTGGACGTGGACGTTGACAGTGAATTTGGAAACCTCCTTACTGCAATGACGAATCAGTGACCATCTTTAAGCTTTTCTTTTTAATAACTGAGGCGTCTGCATTTCAGTGGCAAGTCTACATTGCAACCCATTTATTTAAGGTAACTATTAAAAATGCAAAAAAAATTAAGAATAAAATTTAAACATTCTAACTGCTAGATCTTCTCTAGACACAGGAAACTGTTCAGAGATTCCTGTTCACTCTGTCATAGTCATGGGCTGTAATTTATTAAATAGTCAAGAGTCAAGAGAGTCAAGAGAGAAGAGCAACAATCTTGAGAATATTTGTTGAATAGAACAACCACCCAGGACACTTATCACAAAGGACTTGAGGGTTATTGGGGGTGAGGAAGAATCAAACAAGTAACTCGGTGAACAGCAGCAATAAAAAAGGGCAAATAAGATACCAGATTGCACCAGCAGAAGGAATGAAGACATAAGGAAGGCCAGTATCCAACTGGGAATACTCTACATTGTACTGGCTACTGTATCAAAGAGAGGCTGGGAAGAATGAAGAATTAGGGTAGCAAAGATGATAGTAAAAAGAAAAATGCAAAGGGGTAGGCTTGTGAGGTAAGCCAACAAAGTTAATCAAAATAATAAAAGGAACAGTAGTTAAAGATTATACAATGGTAAAACGTTCCAAACCTTGGCAAGCAGTATAGGAAACCGAGAGACAAAGTTACCATAAAAAATGATCGAAAGTATGAGTTTGAGTGAAATCTTGACCTGGTTTTGGATAGGTGAAGAGATGGGGTGAGAGCTTTGATAAAGAGAAGGAGAATTAAAATATAGTTTAAACAGCAATATTTCTGGGATGTGTGCTTTTTCAAATTCTTAAAACAGTTCTTAGTTATGCCTTAACAACAATATTCCTGGGCCAAGATGTACAGAAGGAAAATAGATGGGGGGGGATAATTTATTAAAAAACCAACCACCACTTTCAAAAAACAACTCCCCGCCCCACCACAGAATGATGAACTAACAGCAACAGTCAACCACTCACAGAATCTGAATACAAAAAGAAAGGAGAGCTATGAAGGGTGATAAGCCAGAGAGTTAAAGGCACCAGCTTCTCTTAAGAGATTTCCTGATGCTGGAAAAATCTATATGACATCCAGTACCAGGGCGGCAGTGTATTATGATACCACCCAATTATTAGGTAACCATACAGCCCAGGGTTTATTTGAGGTTTCGGGCATGTATGCACATGCAGGTTATGTTGCATTCTCAGGAGAAGGCAAGGGATCAAAGTTTATAAGAACAGAGAAGCTACCCAATGATACAAGATGCATGTGTGTGATGCAAAAAAGCATATGCTTTACACCAGATTTGGCGATGCCCCCGTTAAGTTTTAACTAAATTTCACTTCATTAGAGAACACTTTAATCATTTGTATTATCCAAGAAGTGAATATTTCTGATGGAACAAGAGAATTTTTATTTTATAAGGAATTACTGGTTTTGCAAGAAAGTCAGAAATAAGCCATCCATTCCCTCCCTATCCAACTATGTTCATAATCTTTGTCTTAACAAATGTCACTCTCCCCACCAGGTCATCTCCTCTTTTTGGGTAGATGTTTATGTAATGTAATGCCTACCTATAAAATAACTTCAGATACAACATTTCTTACAAAAGATTTCCAAGAGCAAAAAGAATATCATAAATCATGTCTAGGCTGTATGCTGCAGCTCAAAACCCAGAACGAAAATGGGTAGTGTGGTCTGTTGCCCAGCACACCACACATCTTCTACAGGGCATACTACTTTATTAACAAAAGATCCAGGAGAGACAAAACTAATTTGAGCAGCCTCATGCAAAGCTTACCCTTTGCCCTTCAGAAAGAATGTCTTATCTCCTACCTGCACAATCCGAACACAGAAAGGCAGAAATCCCCCTTTGTTACTGAAGGCTGCTGGCAATAAGTTAATGCATGGCTAGAGAGTATAGAGAAGAGAGGGGTGAAAAGCCTGGGGTGGCCGTCCACCATTTAAATTCATGGATCACACGTCATGCTGCTGGGAAGGTGTCTTGGCAAACAGCATTCAACACTTACCTGGATTTTTAACATGAAACAAACACGGAGTTCAGAGATACTGAGAGCATCCCTGGCACATAGCTTGTACGTGACCTCTGAGTGTGTTTGTTTTGGTTAATTTAGGTTGCCCCTGACACTTCTGTGCCCTAACAACAGGGAACAAGGCGGAAAACATCCAAAAATTGTGTCAAAGGGGGGCAGAAGGGAGAAGTGAGTCGATATGAAATTGATTTCCAGTTTTCTCTACTGTGAATTTGTAACAATATTAAGCAAATTTCACCCGTGGCCTTTACTTCATTATAAAATGTGCTCATATAGATCTGTTCCCAGACAGTGGCAGCTCACAGTTTTAAGCAGGGAACAAATTTAAGAAGCTTTTCCTAATTAGCTCATCTGTGCTGAATTAAATTTATGCTGGAAGGTTCCCAGCATGATCTGCTGCAATTCTTAACAATGAATAGGCAGCTCCTAAAATACAGACACAGCTAGCTCTCTGAAAGAAAATTAACAGTGTTGGCCATATTACTCTATTTAGAAATGAGAAAAGGTTTGCAGAGGAAAATGATGTTTTGATGACGGTGTCACAGTCTGCACTTTGAGTAACAGACAATGAAATAGCAGTAAGAGGCTAAGGGATATCCCATGCCGCAGTTGTGCTATTTAAGCAGAGAAAAGGATGAGAAAAATCCTGTTGCCCAAAAGCTCAGGAAAAGTGGAAACGTTATATGGACAAGTAATGTATTCGAATACCTGCCCGTCGGATAAGGACAGGAGGGATGCTGGGACAGACTGAGTGACACAATATGCCACAAAATTTAGCTGTAGAGAGAGAATAGGTGTGGATGGGCTGAATGGGGAAGGGGCTGAGAAAGAGAAATGAACAGCTCACAGGGGCAGGAGATGAGAAGGAAATGTACCGAGCAACAGAACTGTCCTGGGTGGAACAAAGAGGAACTGAGCGGCGCAAAAGAGCCAAGTTGCCAGTGATGAAGAGTGGGGGAAATACGGACCCAGTGGAGGTAGCTAGGTGAGACAACAGAGACGTGTGCTCCTGAAACTGAGCCTTGGCAGAACATGTTTCCTGTTAGTGCTGTGACAAGTACGTGGAGTCGGGGCAATGGGGAGACAGACAGTTTAATGGCAAGTAGCGTTGCCGGAAAGGTAGAAAGTTTAATTTGCTAACCAAACAGAGGAATCGCAGTATGTTCTCCGTGCAGATTTGATTACTTGTTCACAACACACCCTTAGATTTGTGCTGGAAACCGCCTTTTCTCAAGTACTTTGTCTTGCAACTGCAAACTTCCTTGCTGCTATGGCTGGTAGGCCCCTGCAACAATCCCTGACTACTACTTATTGTTTGTATTACAGTCATACCTAAGAGCACCAGCCATGGACAGAGACCCCGCCTGTCTCCTTATTAATACAGGGTAACACTTAGGGGCTCCAGTGAGGGACTTGGAGCCCACTGTACAAGCACATAGCAAGACCACCGTCCCCACACAGAGCCTACAATCAAACCCTCACCCTAGATCACTTTCCTCAATACGTACTAAAAAGGCAATCCCCAGAGTTGAGAGAGCCAGCTCCTGTCTGTTAAAGTTACTTACAAAATAAACTGCTCCAAAGCTCCCATGGCCAATCTCTCGGAGATCTGTGAAGAGCTTCTCTGGATCTTCTTTGAAGAAGAGCTCTGCAATTTCTGGGTCCTTCAGGCTGCCCGCTCGGCTGGTTGATGGCATCCTGCTGGGCAGTTAGCCGACTATCTGGGTTCAAAGTGCTGCCTTGACCCTTGGTTCATCTGTATGAATGAGGCCTCTTCAGCATGGATCCCTATAAAAAACACATTACAGTTCATCACTGATGAGGAATACCAGAACCAGTGCAAAGCAACTCATTAGTGCAGATGGGAAGAGTGCACCTTTCTTGTAGAGCAAACACCATACTCGTGAGCAATGCTGTTAAAATGGGCGCTGCCACACCAGAGAAGTCCAACCGCTACGCAAGTTTGGCATCCTGCCTTCAACGGAGGCTGAAGGCAAACACAAAACAACCCCCCTCCCTCCCCCAACCAACTTTGCTAATCATGCAGGGAGTTAACAGAAAATCCTTGCAGGCCTACAAAAGTTGACCATCTTCTGAAGACACAATTACCCATATGATTGTCCATTTGCAGAGTTACAAATGGTAATGTTATACAATTATCTGCTCCTTTTAAAAATCCAACCAACGGCAAGTGTCTCAATGACTCCTTACAGCAGTGAATTCGACTGGCCCACTATGAAATACGGAGAGGTGCCCTCCCTTCCTTGGTTCCAACATACTGCCTTTTAGATCCCTTGAATTCCATATTTCCTTCTCTTATCACACCACAGGCTACAACTGTCCCTAACTTTCAGTACTTCCATCAAGTCAGCTCCTTTCATGGTTAAATAAAGGCTTGTCTACAGCTGAAATGCTGCACCTGCTTCAGCATAGACACTGCCTACACCCAGGGCAGGGTTCTCCCATCAGCCTGGGTAATTCACCTCCCCCAGAGGTGAGAGCGGGCTCAGCAGAAGAATTAGATCTGTGTAACTAGGTCACTGCTGGGTGTGAAAAATGAACACCACCTCAACAAGGCGGCTAATCTGCCCCAAGCCCAAGGTAGACAGCACTACAACCAGGGAATTCTCCTGTGGACCCACCTACCACCTCCCGGGGAGATGGACTGTCTGCACAGCAGGAGAAGCCTTCTCTCCAGACAGCTAGTATCCTTGCAGCTGCAGCACGGCAGCATTTTAAGTGTACAGAAGCCCACCCCCTCAACCTCTTCAGGCTCTTCTGAGACATCAATTCAAGACCATCTTGCAGGTGTCTTTTTCCATCTCAACCACATCTTGGAGGTATGGTACCAAAATGAGAAAGAGCAACATCTATGTCTGGCTGTCCCTTCAAACAAAACCCAAGCATTGAGATTTCCTTTAATAACTAAAATACATAAAAGAACCACCTTTATTAAGTCATCTCCATTAGCTTTTTACAGAAGAATGGGCAAGTGCAGAAGTCATTAGCGTGTGAAGTGTTTTTCATTTTAAGTGTGTGTAGCCTTACATTTACCCAAAATGTATCAGCTATTTGGGACACGTCTACACTTGGAAAAAGCTGTATTTTTAATGTGTTAAAATTCTCCTGTAGTTCTAATGTGTTAGGGTTTCCCTGGACCAGCTAACACAAGTTAACAGCACAACCTGTCTTACCTACACTAGAATTTTCACTAACATATTAATATTCACCTTTTCACCTAGCAAGGACATGGCCTTGGGATTGTGGGTTTCTCACAATTCTTCATGAACTGTTACCAATCAATACAACTATGTCACCAGCAAATAGCTAACATACCGTCCACCTCCTTTTCCAAATCCATTTGTTCTGTCTGGTCAAGGTTTACACTTCTACACTTTAATTTGTGTGTGTTAAACTCAGATTTACAGCCCTTGTTTGCTATGAAGTTAAAGCCTTCTGTAGGTTTAAGCACTATATTTAAAGGTCTATTATCTGTGTCCAATTTTCTCCGTTTCTTCTCTCCAAGTTTCCAGATCTCTGTTGAATCATCGGTTTGTTTTTTCCTCTCTCTGCAACTCCTACAGAAATTGTTAAAAAAAAACCACGCTCCTTGGCAAGCTGGGTGCATAGTAGCATTTTCCTCTAGGCAGTGGCAGTATGTGAAACTGACAAAGACAACTTGATCCTTGTTAGTTTCAGGCAACTGGCAGCACCACTCCATGGAAAGCACTATTGTGTGCGAGCACAGCCCAGAGGCACCGAGTTATCCACGCTGCATCATTCTCCAGTTTGTCTGGCTAAGAGATACTTGGGAGATAGGATGCAAGAATACGAGGCAAAATCCAGGATTTCCATAGCGTACTCGGAACAGCGAAGGTTTCAGACATTTGTAAGACACCCATAAACGTGTTTCTGTTGACAGGCGCGTTCTCAGCACGGAAGAAGCAGATACCACAAGGGTGGATTCAGTATAAGAAATCAGGCAGCATTCTGAACGGTTGGGTAAATATAGCCTAAAAACCTTTCATTGTGATGTATTTATGGAGGTACCCGTACGGTGACTTTGGTGTCAACCTATTCATCTCTATTAAACGGGTAAAAGCAAAAATACCTAAAACGTAGCCCGTTAAATGGAGTCAAACATAAAGGCCTGGTCACACCTACGTATTAGGTATAATTATGGAATCAGGGGCTGTAGGACTGGAAGGGACATGCTAGGTCATCCAGTCCATTCCCCTGCACTGACGCAGGACTAAATATTATCTCTTAAGGTTTCAAAGAATGAAGAAAAAGAATTAGCTGCAATTTAGTCGACACCTGAAACACACTTCATTTCTTGCAGACATGACACAAAAGCGAAAGGTCAACAATATTACATTTGACTCCAGTCCCAAGAGGAGCATGCCACGGAAAGACAACTGTTCCGCACTCACAGCCTAGAGCTGAACAATAGACACAACCGTAAGTCAGAAAGGCTAGAGGGAAAGGGGGGGAAGGGAGGTGGTAAGCATGGCACTCAGTGTCATTGAAGGAATGTTTTCTTGGATCAACGGTAATGATGTCATGTTCCATCTTTTCAAAAGCATCAGATTCTTACAAAAAGGACATTGTTCTCCAAAAGCAACTGCTGCAATCCCACAATGCCCCTTTCCTTACATCTGTTAATCAGCTTGAACAAACCTGCTAATACGGCCAAAAGTCACATGCCCTCTTGATAGGGCATCTGAGAAAGAGGGAATCCTAGATACACACAGCTGAAAGGCATAGCAGGGTACTCCCCTCCAAACTCTTGTTCCTGGCACGGTTTTTGAATACGCCTGTGAAATGTCATCAACGGGCAGGACCTTTTACCAGCCCTGAAACTTCCATCAGGCTAACTGTCAATTTATACAGAACCGTGCAAGGCTGTTGTCTGCCTCACTTCACAGAGTAAATGGCAAATTAAAGTGGAACCAGCAAAATTTAAGGACTATTCATCTGGTTATTTTAAATACCTTTGGAGAAATTTTCCTCACTTATTCTCCATAAGTGTAAGCCAATTTGATTACCCTGAATATTGAACATAATTGTTACTTTATAACTGAAGTACATATAAAAATATATAAACTCAATTTAGTGCAATAGTTAGAAATGCATATACATTACGCCTATCCCTGTGCAAGTTTAACTAATAAGCATTGCCGAGACACACTACATGTCATTTCCACCCATTAAAAAGTTTTACATCTTCTTGCTGCCCTTGTTTGATGAAATGTTTCCACTCTAAAACAAAAAGTTAATCTTAACTTCCCCCCGTCCTTTTCTGCAGCAAGCAGCAAATCACACACTCAAGGTTCAGGAAGTCCTCGAACACTTTGTCCCCCAGAATGGATTGACTGAAATCAAGCAATTTAAAACACCTCAATTTAAATAACTGATTTTAATCAACTTCTCCATTTATATTTCAGGTATTCTCTCAAAGAAGGGGCAGTCTCATTGGTTGGTGTGCCCATTAAACATGTTAATTTACAACTATACACAAGATTTGACACAACTTTTTAGGAGGGTACACTATAATTATGTACATTTATGTAAGCAACTATATAGCTTAATATTTTTAAGTTCTTATTAAGTGATTGTCCAATTTCAATGTTAGAAAATAATGAATGATGTATCGTTTGGTTATTTATTCATTCATTCATGATTTGTATCATCAGGTGGGAAACTGAAAATGTAATGAAACACAAAGCACATATAAAATGTATTGAATAAATTAAATAAATACATATAAATGTACTAAGTTATAAATAAATTTGTTAGTCTTTAAAAGTGCCACTAGACTCCTTGTTTATTTTGCTGAATTAGATTGACACGGCTTTGGAACTTAACATGTGTTGTTATTAAAGAAAACAAGCCCTTAACATAACATGTGACAGTGTGCCATATTTATGAAAGTTAGGTGTTTTCCCCGTTTCTTTGTTTATACTGAAAAGCAGCCTTGACCTCAAGATTTTTGATGGATTCATGGATTCAGCATATGTACTTAGATGTTTAAAGAGATTATAATAAGTTTAGTCCCTAACATATTTTACATTACATTCAAATTTCATTTTAAACAGGTGCCTTTTTAAAAAGAAAACAGAGTACATAGTGTCAGAAAAACCCAATTTAAAGAAAAATTTGATTTTTTTTTTTCAAAAAAAAAAAAAAATTAAATTTCTACTCATTTTGTTTCTTGGAGCAAAGATGGTTCAATTTTTGGGAGGGGTCAATATGGAAAGAAGGAAAGGAGACTGGAAGGAGGGAGGATGAAAAGTGTGCATGCATTATTTTAGATGCAGTAACAATGCAGACACATCACAATCCAAAACAAGAGATCACAACTAACTTGCACTGAAAACAGAAGGGCTCAATTGTTGCTATATCATATGATTGCAATGGTTGTATGTCCATGCAGTCACTCACACCTCTCCCTGCCATTCCTATTTCAAGGGCATTGCTCTTACTTAACCAGCTAATTCTGATTTAGCGACACCCTGCTTTGCTAAACATACACCCCAGCACTTCAATTTTCAAAATCAGGGCAGTGATGCATGCATGCAATGAACTTTTTGCTCCAGTGCAGCGCCTCTGACTGCAGCTTTGCACTGGTGCGACTACACTTGCACATAAACCCAATTGTACAGTAGGTCTCTCTGATCACCATTCATATTTTTAAAAAGACATAGCAAATATTGACGACTGGAATGTCATTTCATTTCACAATTCCACTCAGAATCAAACAGTTCCTGCCAGAATTTTCTAAAATTTTGAAAAAAAAAAAAATATTCTAATCAAACTAGAGAAGGACCCAGGAATGATGAATTGTGACCAACTCTTTTTATGCATAATAGCCTGCACGGTGTTTATTTCACAGGTTCTGGCATGAAGTAAACTTATTACAGGCCAAAATGTTTCATCAAATTACTTTCTTCTGACCTATCAACTACTAGAAATTGCATTTTACAAAAAAGTATTGTCTATAATTATGTTTGTTTCACACACACACGAGATCATGAACTTGCAAAACATGAAAGGAAAAACAAGTTTGAAAGCTCTGCTCTCTTCTGGTTTTCAGCCTCTCTGTTACCCATGTCGTCCCTGCTCAAGTCAGGCCCCACCCGCGTGACTAAGATCTCCTGGATACTTAAGGCCACTGCAAACAAGCTGTGCAGTCAGAGAAGTGCTATGTATTAAATCCAGATTGCCTTCCGAGGAGAAGGTTAGGAGGGCTGTTAAAATTCAGTTGTAATGCCTGCACAGACAGAGCCTCACCAAGTCAGTAAACCCACGGTACACCCTCACTGTGAATTCTGAGCGCTCTTCGTGTCACCCTGTCTCAAAAAAGATTTCTTCCAGTCTGGCCACTGTTACAAGACTGGAAACCGGCCTGACCCAGCATGGCTAGTTTTAGCTAATACTGCAGTAAAATGCATCTGTGTCTCCAACATACCATAATCATTTGTAATATCTTCCAAGTATTAAATGTAATAAACCAAATGTATTTAGTATTCAAGCAGCAGCTTATTAATTACATTAGCTGAGATTTCTGCATCTCTTCAGTGACCAGCTTTCAGAATCACACCCAAACCAAAGCCAGGGAGAAGCAAAGACAATTAAAATGTATTAGACTGTGCCAAATATTACTGCTACAAAGGAACCACATAAGGGTTATAAAAAGCAAACTGAGATTAGTTGCAGGGTTGCTTGTCAATCAGATTATGAGTTAAAATCCAGCACACCTTCCCCTCTGCAGATTCAATTTCCAAGTATTAACAAATTCAGTACCTTCCATTTTAAATATCAAAGGCCAACTCTGGCTACCAGAACTCATATATACAGAGATGGAGGCACACAACAGATCTGCGTGTTGTAAAATCACTTCCCATTTCACTGAGTATCAAACGCAGCACACAGCACGAGGACACAATGCCTTATGATGACAACGGGGACGATCAGCTAAGGTTCTTCCACCACTAAACTCCAAGAAGTCATCTGTGACATAGCAGTGGGCTGTGTTTTTCACCCCCCACACTATAACATATCCCAAACATAGGCTGCCTCTACACTGTGGGCTCGGGATCTCATTGCCAGCTTACACAGACATATTTGTGCCACTTCTCACCCTCGCCGGCACGTTCAAAATAGTAGGGAAGCCATAGAACCACGGGAAGCGGCAGTATCCTGCTAGTACAAACCCACCTGACACCAAGGTGTAAGTAGTCTGGGCTCCTAGCACCAGCCACTACTGCCATGTCCCAGCCTCCTCTGACTAGCTGCGAGGAGAGAGCGCATGAACACGTATCTACACCCCAAACTGTCGTGCAGTCACAGGCATTCTCGAACCCACGAAAAGCGATCTGAGTGTCAGGCACTGACAAATACACAGCGTACCTGCTCCACACTGGAAATGAACGTACGTCACCAGTCACAGTAGCTGACGCTTTCTAAGCTATTTCAGCTAACAATAAAGTGAACACTCAGCAGACAACAGCAAAGCAAATCACACCGCATGGCCTTCAAACTGCTGCTCATCCACAGCTCCCTTTGGAAACTGGTCATGTAGGACTTTTACATTAGATCCTGCCACGGGAAATGACTCGTTTGCAGTGTGTGTGGATGGGGAATGAGTGTCATCATACAACTGTCAAAAAAGCCATTTTCTCTTTCTTGCATACGGGTCAGTTCCAAGGAAGAGAGATTAAATTACCCTTTCAGTGGATTATTAACATTTTCCTGAATGGTATCCCATTGACAGTGAAAATTACCATCACTATGATAAATATGGTCAACTGGAACAACTGAAAGCATTGGCTTTTTACAAATTTTCCACTTATTTTCCTGCATGCTAGAGCTAGAGTGAGACAAAAAGAATGCTTAAAACACAAGCTGACAGGTCAGAATTTCTATCCATTTTATATTAAAGAGTTGGGGCTTGACCCACATGTGCAATTTTTTAATCTATATCAGTGAGCAAAGTAATCAGTCCCCTTTCCATGCTTTTCTCTTTTGGCTAGTTATTGCTACGTTGTGACTATAAACATACAATGAGGTACTTACATACGTGAGTGAGGCGAGAAAATTCGCTAAAAAGATTTCAATTATAGAATGCAAGTTGATATTAGGACAGGAACATGGAGCAATTAGTTCTAGCAAGGTACTTGAGAGTTCACATTCCTCTATGCCATCACAAAGATACCAACTTCCTTCATATCATAATCTTTATAATTTATGGCAAAAGTCTATGAAAAAGAACAGTCCTGTGGCACCTTAAAGACTATCAAATTTTTTCAGGCATAAGATTTCACAGGCTGCAGGTACTAAAGGTGAAGTAGTGTCTCAGAATGATACGTCAAAAGACGTGACACTGGAATAAATTCATACATTAAAAAGGAGCAAGTTGCCTTGACCAGACAGTACATGTCCAAGAAATCCAAAGGAACTTGAGAATGAAGGAGCTACACTGCTAACAAAAATATGCAATATTTCATTAAAATTAGCTACAGCCCCAGAGCATCAGCTAGTAACAAATGGACACGGGTAAAGCTTGACCAAAATGCTAAAGGTGATCCTGTAATACAGACCAATAAGTTTTACTACAGTAGAGTAATAATTGACTGGAGCAATCATTATAAAAATAGAAGTATAAAATAGCAAGACAATTATCATGAGCGAAGGACAAACCAACATGACTTCTGTAGAGGAAAAGTGTCTCTCTGGTCTAAAGAATCAAAGTTTACTTGGACTTTCAAGAAGGCTTCGAAAAACTCCCTAACAGAAAGTTAGCAAGTTAAGTGACGTACTAATTAACTGCAACGCTCATGAAAAAGACTGCAGATAGCGAAATTGTACAGTGACAGACACAAAAGCAAACAAGATGTTACAACGTACAAGGAATGGGTTAGAAAAAGACTGAGAATATTATAATGCCATTATATAAAATCTATTGTACAAGCCCACTCGGACACCGTGTTCCCTTCAGGTCATCCTACCTCAAATAAGATGTAGCACAGAAATGAGTGGCAATAAAGATTAGAAATCAAAGGAGATGGGTACTGGAATTGTTACATGTACAGAGAAGTCAAAATAGAGAGTGACGGTAAGAAAAGGTAAGTCAGGGTCCTACTTTCTCAGGTCTCAAGAACAATGGACTACTCAGTAAAATTTAAAGGCAGCCAATTGTAAACCAATGCATACAATTAAAAAAAACCAGCATAGAATTAAATTGCAGAACTCACTGGCACATGGCATCAAGGCCAAGATTAGCAAGATGAACAAAAAAAAGGATTAAATATTTATATAGATGAGAACATCCACTGACAGTATTTTTTACTGGCCCCTTCTCTGAAGCATCTGGTACTCAGATAGGAAGAGGACTAAATGGACTATGGGGCTACTTTGGAACAGCAATTGTGTCCAATCACTGATCTCTCAGTGATCACAAATATTCTTTTCCTATCTCCTTGACTGTGAAAAAATAGTTAACTCTAATAAAGACAGCAATTTATAAATGCTGGAGTTCTAAAGAAAAGCCTACGAAATTATGGTAACATGTTTTACTACTTACTATTAATGTATATATTTGAAGTCTAATTACTGTACAAACACAGAAAAAGCTGTTGAGAATAGATCGTTTGGTGAAAGGCTAATTTTTCCATTACAAAGAAATGGCCAATCTAAGCATGTTGCAAGGGGCTGGCAGGAGGAGTTGTGAAAGAGAAGGTATCCACAGAATAAATTCTGACTTAAGAAGGCAGAGCCATATCCATGAGTTGCAAGACATATTGTGTCACAAGCTAGTGCATACGCACTGTTTACATACAAAGATTCTTCCTGTTGTATCAGATTATCAGTGTCCATAAATGGAGTATGTTGAAAATTAATAGTTTCACACATTTTTACAACGCAGCAACAGTCCTCCCCAGCTGTGAAAACGCAATTGGTCCACTTTAGTCCAACTGAGCATCTGTCCCTCCTAGCCTCACATGACTGAAACAAACAAGTTGTTAAACGTGTGAGAAAAGGATGAGTCAAAAGCAAACCCTGTCTTTGTTCTCCTTTTTGCCTAGTGGAAGAGACACATCCCCTGTGCGGTTTACAAGGCCTGGATTCGCTCTCTGATGGTGACAATTTCCAGCAGGGTAGCCATGTTAGGCTGTGTACAGCAAAAATGAGAGTCCTGTGGCACCTTAAAGACTAACAAATTTCTTCGGACATTAAGTTTTTATGGGCTCCAACCCACTTCGTCAGATGCATGAAGTGGAAACTACAGGTAAGAGGTATATATACACACACGCTAGTGTGAAGGGAGGCAAGTGTTAGGCTATGTACACACTACAGACTTTTCCCACAATACATTGTTGCGGGACAAGCAAAGTGTTATAACTGTAATGCTTTCCCCCATCCACACATTAATCCTTCTAATGCAAAGGAGCATTCACAGGCTTTTGCATTTTCGTTAGAAGGAGCAGTGCATGATAGGCACCTAGCCCACCATGCACTGCCCCAGGCTAGCAGTGGGGCTCTCCAGCCACCAAGATCACTGGCTTCTCGGCAGCAGGGGAGCCCCAGCAGTCGGGAACCCAGCTGCAGAGGAGTGCCAGCGGCTAGAACCCTGCTGCTACAGGGAGTCCCTCAAGCCCTTCGGTTTCCCCGGGAGCCCTGGCGGCTGGAGCCCTGCTGCGGGGAGTCTCTTGAGCCACTCAGTTTCCAGGCAAAGAGCTGGGAAACTAAGCAGCCTGAGGGACTCCCCGTGGCAGTGGGGCTCTAGCTGCCATGAGTGCCTGCACTCTCAGCAGCTGGAGCTCTGCTCCTACTTGTCAATTTCACTGCTCTGTACTGTAGTTTTAGAAATGTTTGGTAGAGATCTTGTAGGTGTTCCCCCCCGCGATGGGCTTGTTTCTGTTTTTTTAAATAAAGTAGTTTTTGAGAACCCTCAAGATGGTAACAAATATTCAGTTTTATTATACAGTTTCAAGTAGACTATTTTATTTGGTTTGATGAAAAATCTTTTTTCCAACCACTACAAAAAGTTATTTAGGAGGCCAGCAATTCAAGATAAGAACTTATCCCTTTTGGGAACCTGAAGTACAAGCAGCAACTCAACAGCAACAGACAGACTTCTGAAAACTTATTTCAAAGCCATCAAGAATTACTGGAAGGTAGCAGGTATCCTAATCTTACACACGTGCTTGCTAATAATCAAAACTGAACACAAAGGAACCAAAACTGTGTATGGAGCTGGCAGTGATATACAAACTTTTAGAGCATGCCTGCACGGAGAAGAGTGGTTGTGTTTTAAAATCTAACATATATTCGTTTCGGACATCATTTTCGTATGAAAATTTAACCTGCCAACAGAATACTAGAGCAAAGTGTGAAACGGCCATGGTGGCTTGCTTCCTCCAGTTCCCCTCATTTCCACCTCCGTTTTATTAAGAGTACAACTGTTATTTCCTTCTCAACTTTTGCGCTCTCTCTCAGGTACTTTTATGCCCCCGCATTCCTGCAGTATCTTGCATTACACATAAAGAGACATTAAAAGAACATTATTAAGGCTGCGAAGTCAAGCAATCAAATGGCAGAAAATTATGATGCTCTTTAATTACATTTATCTCATGCATTTTTTTACTGGACCTTTGCCTCATTCAGCGCATAAGATGAACAGTGCTCAGTTAATGAGCTTCCAGTCAATATTTTTTCTCCTTACCGGTCAATGCGCATGGCCCAAGAACTTATTTCCTCCACATTATACAAGCCCTGCTCTGAAGACAGAATTATTCATTTCCTCATGGGCTTTTAATCACCACACTATTGGAGTCCTTCACCAACATTAATTTATCCTCCCTAAACCCCTATTATCGCCATTTTACAGATGAAGAGCTGAGGCACAGAGATTAAGGTTGAAAGTATCCACTGATTGTGGGTGTTCATCTTGAGGTGCCAGTGACCCATTTCTTCAGAGTACTCAGCACTTTATATACGTTCAAAGCTCAGCTCTCACAGACTTCAGCTGCAATTTTAAGTGCTTAACACTTCTGCAAACTAGGCCCAACGGTCTCAAGTTGGGCACCTGGAAAATTAGAAACACACAATTAACGACCATCTGTGAAAAGTCCAGGAAGTGACTTGCTTAGCGTAACACAGGAACCCTGTGGCACAGGCAAAGAGAATCCAATCCGCCATTAACTAGGAGACCATCCTCTCTATTCATAAAATCCCCTGCCTCATTCACTACACAAGTTCCAGTCCTGGCCCTCCAGAACTGTCCCACAAATCTCCTGGAATCCCCAACACAGGGCTTGAGTTGGCTGCACAATATCCAGCCAGTCCACCTCTGAACTGTGCCCAGAAACCACCTGTACTTGCTTGTGCTTCACGCCATCCGTGTTCCCACCTCCGTGTCCCACCCCACCACTTACCTGAAGAGGGTGGGGAACCCTGGCATGCATCTCTATTCCATTCTGGTTCCATGGCCCATCAGGGATATAAATTGGCAGCTGCTACCCAGAGCGTAACTTGCACAGTTCCCGGATGCCCTCAACACCTGTCCTCCTGCAGCAACATGGTGACCATGGCACACATCTGTGTGGAGTGCCTCTGGTTGCAGCACCTATTGCCGGTCATCCAGATCCTCTTACTGAGGTCCTGCCCCGCCTGCTCTACACTCACCCCATCCATGGACCCACAAAGTCATGGCAACTCTTCATTAACCTCCTCTTGGCATTGATCAAGATGGCCATCCATTGTACCAGAAACAAGGGGGGAGGGAGAGGATATCCTCTGACTGTGCCTATTCCTGGCCCCTTTTCTAATCACATCTCCAGCCAGAGTTCCTCTGGGCAGTGTCCACTGGCACCCTAAACACCTTTGAGGAGCAGGGGGTACTACTGGGGGTTCTCTGCTCAGTGTCTGCCTCTATAGCCCTGATTTTTAATCTTTAACCTTAACTACCATCCCTGTTTTTTCATTTGTTGTCCACAGTACACACTTGCAGACTACATCCACTGGCTCCTCCCCTCTCGGTTGAGGGAGTGGACCTCTAGTTTTGGGCAGGCCTAGATCCACCTGTCCGAGTCCCCACAAATAGTACACACCTTCCAACTTCTGCCACAGATGAGACAAGGCTCCTACAGACAACAGAGTCCTGTAGTAAACAATCCATCCCGTGCACTGAATGAGACAGGGGATCCTGTGGGAAGAAAAATAGCATGTAATCACGTAATTAAAGACTGTCAGATAATGCATATAAGTCAATGGGCATCGTTAAGGATAAAACATGTAATCTGAATTCTGACATTTCCTAACTTTTGGTGCTTGACTTAGCAACCTTGATAACATTCCTTTAAAGTATGTTTTTGTGCGTGATCTCTTAGGCTTCTAAAAAAAGAAAAGAAAAACAAAAAAACATGACAATTCAGGCTCCAACCCCAGTAAATTTCATCGTGGATCTAAAGGTTCTTGAGCTACTTGACCTAAAAGAGCAACTAACAGCAACAGTAATTTGTCGTCTCCTCACGGAGTAGCACAAGAGGGAGAGAAGAGGGCAACACAGATATTGCCTCATAGCAGACATGTGGTGAGACTCAGGAATCTTGGGTGTGATTTCAGGCTCTGCAGGGCCCAAATTCTTCTGCCCGTTTCCCCATCAAGACCTTGTGGTCACAACTACAACATGTCCCGGTGATATTCATTGATACTATGTTTAGTTTTGCATTAGCTCTGCATAACACATCAGAGAAGTTGGGGCATGGGAGACTCCCAAAAGTTCTGGAGGCAGGGGCTTTGGCAACTGAACCAAAGCAGTTTGGGATTGTGAGATGTAAAAAATAATTCGATGTATAAACAATCAGCAGTGAGATAACTAATCCCAACAGACAAATGGTCACCTTTCCATTTCAGCGTCGGTATCTCAACAAGACGAATGGAGATCACAAATGATGACTCAGGTTGTCTACACAGTCAGGAGGACAGGGCTGCGTCTAAATACAATAGGAACCAGCTGTATTTTCACAACTGCGAGGGCCATAATCATCTTTTTCTCAACAAAAGGTGAGATTCTGAAGCACAGTTGTGCAGAAAAAGGCCACATCAAATTCCATGACCATGGACTCACACAGTAATATGCAAAGCTCCGACTAAGTCTACTGAGGACACAAAGCCTGTATACAACTCTCCTGCCAGGACTATTCCCGCTGAATTCTGATGGAGCGTTTCTCGGTTACACATTTGAGCAAATGTAGGCAGGGGTTGGGACCTATTTTAGCAGAAGACAAGAGTTTGAAATACATGCAAATTAAATGTGGACTAAGAATGTAGCTATAGAAATATGTATTCATTTTAACTACAAAGCACCTTTACTATGAGAATATATTTTATTTATGAAAGCAGATGACATTCTGAAAATAAGCCTAATTTTAGCAGGAGCCTAGACACAAAGCTTTCCAATAAAGAGGAAATTAGAGAGGAATAGTTTATTTAATTAAAACAATTTTTTTTAAATTAGTCACATCTATTGAGGGTGAGGGGGCGGTGTACAAGAGAGAGAGACAGTCTTCACTCAAGCACAAAATTAAACTCACCAATCTGTTTCAGAAGCATCTGTGCAAAGCTAAAGGGTTCCTACCTTTCCTGATATCAAAGCATTCAACCCAGCACAGCACACATAGGTATTAGGTATTTTTCAAACTCTGCAGCTGTAGCCAAGAGTTCTTCTGTTCAGTTTCCCCGTTGCTACTTCCAGTGCAGCTTCACCTTAATTAGCAATGGTGAGTCTAGTATAAAACAAGCATGTATGCTGGATCATTTCTTTGTGCTGAAAAACCTCTTACGGCAAATTATCCTCAATTTCCTCTTTTGAGAGGGCAGGGATAAAGGATTCCTCCACTAAGCCCCATAGACCCATGATATATGAATGTCATTTGCCTCCACAGCAGATCTGGGGCCTCTCGCTCCCTGTTCCTGCCTCCCGGCACAGAAGCTTTTCTGCCTGTGCTACCTCAACCAACAGCTGGAAGGGAATGGGGCCACAGCACAAAGGTAGATCATGGAAAAGTGAATGCAGTTTAAAAGGTACATTAATGTTCTCTTAAAAACTTGTCAGAGACAGGGAATGGGAAAAATATGCCCATTTCCTCAGGCCTTACCCCACTCTCCCTCCATTCCTGGATCACGTGACACTGCTGACGGTCTTCCATTGGGGCTCGGAGAGGCAAGAATAGTGCTAGGATGGCAAATGATTGCTCTCTCACGCTTCCATCTCTGTGTGTGCATCTAAAGGGGACAGTGGACTTCTCT
>ML685939.1:322058-334099 GCA_007922175.1 Pelusios castaneus
TCCATCTCTGTGTGTGCATCTAAAGGGGACAGTGGACTTCTCTGGCATCAGAAGTGTGAACTAATCATTCAAGCGGATAACCTGCAGTCAGACCTGGGGTCTAGCCCCAGGTTTGCCACTGAAGTGGTGTGCAACTAAGACTGTCAATGTGTTGGTCTCGCCTATAAAATGGGACCGTATCTTTATTTTACAAAGGGTTGGCGTTAAAGGTTAATCATCAGTGTTACCTTAGAAAGCACCTTTAATGTGAATAGCTCCAAAGTGTTTTGCAGAAGTGTGGCGATACCCTCATTTGACAGTCCAAGAGAGATGACGCGTCACGTCTAATCTCACAGAGCAAAAGGTGGGAATAAAATCCAGGTCCGACCCCCAATTCCTCCTCTAACCAGCATACCAACACTACCTTCAGCAGCAACTGGGAAGTGCTCTGAGATCAAAGGATAAACGGTGCTAGCTAAAAGTAAATGACAGCTAAATTTAGTACTTCTCCCCAGGTGGAGAGTGCCTCATTCCACTAAAGCCAGCAGCACCAACCATTAATTCTGCTACATTCTGTCTAACTATTCTTTACACCACGAGGCACAGCGTTAAAATCTGAATGGCTCACTGGATATCGGTAATGAGATACAGACCCTTTACTCTCTAGATAAAGGGCCTGAATCCAGCCCAAGTGAGTGGTGCCCAAAAGCTCTCTGGGATCTGGCCGTTTAGCCCCATGTGTGAAATTGAGTATGGGGAGGTCTGTACAAGTCTCCACATCACAAAAACCTCTATCGCAGCTGTTACTAACTGCCCTCCTCATTGTCAGTCGCACTGCAGGGAGGACAACAATTTAACAGGCTTAGACCAAAATGATCTCCTTCCCCTGCTAGAAGCTGTCTCTGAAGGATGCTGCTGAAGCACAATGGCAGATAAAATGGGAATCAAACCACTATTGCCCATACTCTATCTGTTCTGAGGATAAATAAAATTCTCATCTCCAAGGCTGTCACTCTGATGCCTTTTATGAATCCTAAATTCACAGGCACAAAGAAGAATGTTCTTTATACGTTCTGAAACATCTTGCACACCACCATTCCCTGCTAGTAACTGAACAACAAGAATAATTTTACACATCTGTTCTTACAGAAGTTCAGAAGAACAGATTCTGCTTTCCAACAGGACTAGACACTCAAACCCACTAAAGTTTCAAGGAACATTTCCCTTATTAAGAAAGGATCTCTTGGTCAGCTATTAACAGGGAATGCCCAGTGCCCCCTTTACAAAATTCCAAGGGTCCTGGATATATGAGACAAAAGTAGAACACTTTGGTAGAAAATGAGGTATTGTGTTGTTCTCTTGTAGGCTCTGGAATGTCATCAGAGAATTAAGGAAGTTTCTCATGAATGCTGTGGCTATGATTGGACAATAACACCACGTAATTGGATACCCTGATCACAGGGTGGACAAACAGTATACCTGTCTGCTCAGTAAATGAAGCTTTTTCCAATCTTTAGTATGCAGAGTGGATCTATATATTATTTATTTTGCTTTTTGGGTGGCCATGTCCACAACCAGTGAGTTAGGGGGTGGATATGTGAACAAGAACTCCACCTCCTTGGCAGAAAAATAATACTTCCTGTCATTCCTTTTGTTTGTTGGTGGAAGGGTTGCTGGCGTCATCCATATGTCATTAGCCAGCTCCACCAAGGCCTCATCGATAGGGATGGCAATTTTGAATGGAGTTGCAGTGTGTAAGTAAGTTAGGAGTTTGCACTGTGACTCCTTTACCTCTTCTGGGGGAATCCCCAAGTCCTGAGCAACTCTCTTGAAAAGGTTGTTGAATAGTTTGGGCTAATCTGTAACAGGAGATACGAGAGGAAAGGGGAGGTAGCTGGGAGGAACATGCCTGGGTGTACAGAAGAGGTACCCTTGTGGGATTTGTTTCCCACATGACAAACTGAAGCAGAGATTGATGGTCTGACTGGAGGTTACCACACTGAATTGACTTTTTTAGCAATTGCCCTCCTCATCGTAATCTTTCTCACCCATCTTTGCATGTGCATAAATACCTCTTAACTGTACTTTCCATGTCAGGCATCTGACGAAGTGGGTTGCAGGCCATGAAAGCTTATGCCCAAAGAAAGCTGTTAGTCTTTGCTATATGAGGCTAACATGGCCAGCCCTCTGAAACTCAGTTCTAATGTCGCTTGCTCCTCAGTTGCCTTCGCTACAGCGAGAGGATTAACAACCTAGAAACCATCTAGAAAAAGAGAACTATCTATCCCAGGAGAGACATCACATCCAAATCCAACCAGCAAACTCCCTCCCTGAAGCCAGTGACTAATAGAGTTCCCCTCCCCACTCTCAGGAGCCAAATTAGATACATCCTCAGGGTCTATGCAGGCTGGTTTGTCTACGCCATCAGTCAGGTTGCTGGTTCTGGCTACTCCCCTGAATCTGGCCAGGGCCCAACAGTAATCTTGGTCCAGTGGTGCTGTTAGTCCTAGAATTTTTATGGAAACAGCTACGGTGTCCTCTGGTAGAAAATGACACAAGAGGAACACCATGCACCAAAACAGAATGCTTAGTAAAGTGACGCCAGACAAACAGCAGCAGAAAGAGCGAAGAAACGTACTTAAAAAGAAAAAGTAATAACCCCTCTTGCAAAAGGAATGGATGATACAGGTGTTTGTGACGTGTCACCTGCCAGGCCCAGCTAACCTCTAATGCATACCACAATATATATGCTACCCAGCACGCACAGCAGGAAGAGACCTGAAATAAAGAAAATAGAAACCCACGTGTGTGCTTTCCATTATAGCCATGTTGTATAAAGCAAACCAGGAAGCTTTTTTCACACAAAAAATAATAATAACCAGAAGAGGAAGGGCTGAAGAATAGAGAGGGCCACTCCTTTTCATATTAGAAATTCAAATCTTGTCTCCTTTGTTGTTTCCCTCCAAGACAGCGATCAGGAGAATGAACGTAACTCCAAGACCACGGGTACGAAGAAAGAAAAGCTTGACCAACTGAGAGGGGAAGGGGTTTGTACTTTAAAACTCTTGGTTTGTTTTGCTGTCGTTAAGACCTGTATAACTCAAACAACTGAGACACACGAGAGAGAAAAATTCCCATTCCAGCTGTTTGGCCCTCCCAAAAGTCGCTCAGCAAAATCAGGAAAGGTAAGACTTGATTTTCCTAATATTTGAGATGAAACAAATTTTAAAAAATCCTCCAACTTTCTTTCCTCTTCATAAAGCAGGAAAAAATAAAGAGGCACATACCCATTATTTACCCATGCAGCCTCCTTAATGTCGCATCACAACTGCCGTTTATTTACAGTAATATATTATGGAGTTTATTTTACATGGAACCACGACCAAAGACTGAGCAAGTTGAAATTAATACCGATTTGAAATCCCTTTTTCTTAAAGGCACCATGGAAAAAAGTTTTTTGCATATTCTACAGTGATTTGAAAGAACACCTTCCGAGGAGGGTCTCAATGTGCAACCAAAGAAAGAGATGTTCCTGAATGGTAGGCATCAAAACAAGTGATATACCAGAGAGGACGATTCACATCTCGCCTGTATTCATGCTGCAGGGTGCAAGCTGACTATGCCACGCCACAAGCAGATCAGTAGTTCACGTAACACTTCTCACGGACAGACGAATGCGAACAGCAAGCTGACGGAGAAAGGCTCAGAATACTAAACTGCTAAGAATTACTGCTATTTTGCTCCTGTCAGAAGGCCCAAGTTGGGACTGGGACCCTATTGTCCTGGCCACTGTGCAAACAAACGACAACATGGTCCCTGCCTGAACATCTTACAGTCTAGCCTGAAACAAAATGCAACAAGTGGCAGCTAAAAACAAAAGCAGGAAAGGTGGAGGGAGGGAGGGAGGACGAGGATAAAAAAAATTAAATCAGAAGGTTACATAAGTAGCTACTGACAACCATGATGGATCTAGATCATTTCAAATAATTTTTTTCTTTATTTAAATATAAATTATCTCCACCAGAAACACAAGCTGACCAACTTAGATGGCTGCCTCCTTCAATCAGACTAATATTTCAGCGAGATCATAACACATTTTATTTCTCAAGAGGGCAAAATCAATTGTCTTGTTAAATTAGGGGCCATGCTCCAGTGGCCGGATCAACAAAATAAGCTCTATTGTTTGAAACTAACCCAGGAAAAGGGTTATAAACAAGGGTCACAGGGCAGGCTCTCTCTCACCAGTGGATCACAGAGAGCACATTAGCCCATAGCTGTCCCGTGCAGGGTTCCATACCCTGAACCAGGTGGTACCAGAGATCTTTAGAAATAAAATATAGGACTAGATGAACTACAGGTATGATCCCATACAGCAATTCTTAAAGTGAGCTCTAAATCTTCAGTGTCTGCCAAAATTCATCCTTATTTTACCAAAAAGCTTCTATCCTTTACAACAGGAAAAATGTCAGTTTATGCAGTGATATCTTCCTGAGTCGGGCAGTTCCAGTACCTACAACCTTGTGCATAGTTTTTCCGCAGCAGTAACAGGATGAAATTAACAGGACTGTGGTCAGTTTCAACAAAGCTAATTAGAAGCCTTCAGGAAGCCCTGAAGCTAATCAGAATCAGGCCCAGTTCTGCGAGATAGCTCCTTTCTCTTCCAGCAGCCAGAGACTTGGGGCTTTTAATCTGGGTAAAAAGCCTAGTTGTTAGAAAGGGGGAGAGATAAATGACTAGGAATGGAGGCTCGCCTTCTTGACAGGCCACCATCCTTGACTCACACTAGTGCTCCCTCTCCATCTTTCATACTGGCCTCTAACTAGCAGATATCTCAAATTTTTCAAGGTCTGCTATACATTCATCTTTTTTAAATGTCGAACTCCCACAAGGAGCTTAATGTACGGGTTTGTCTACACTACAAATTTTTGCATAAATGCAGCTACAGTGATTCAACCCCTACCATATAGACACACTGCACCAGTGCAGTTTATCCCTGATAACGTACGCATAACAGTGCAACATGTTAACAGTGTAAAAGGTTTCCACTAGTGAAGTTACACCAGTGCAAATTCTCTAACATACATAAGTCTTAAATTAGATCTGTTATTGTAATGGGCAACAGACAAAGGTTTGGGGAAAAAGTTTACAGTAGTGTGAGATCTTTATTGTAATGCAGCATCTTGGGTTTTATTTCACACCTTAAAATTCACAGGCGCCTTGCCTATGTGGACATGGCCAATCACGTTATAAGCAAGTCCAAACCCATGCTTGCAACAGCTCACTACTACCAGGGCCAAAGCACAGTGCTTCTGGTACGATCATAATAGTAAGCTTACAACAGCACAGCCGCAGGAAGATCTCACGCTGCCACTCTGTGCCCATTGATGCGATTAAACCACCCCCAACAAGAAGCTCTCCTGCCAACACAACACTGTCCACACCACTGCTTCTGTCAGTCTGCTTTAGTTGCTCAGAGGTGTGGGTTTTTTCACCCCACGTGATGTAAGTTGTACCAAGAACAGGGCAGTGCAGACATAGCTTAGCCCCATCAAAAGCATGGATGATCCACCACTGTTTTTAACTGTCATTCAACTCTTGCTTTCCAGCACAAAAAGAGCCATTAATCAGAGATCACAGCCTATACGTCATGCGGACAAGACGGTATAAAAGCAGCACAAGTATTTGCAGGGGTGGAAGCAAAGCAAACGACATTCAAATCTCAGTAGAATAATATCCCCTATCCACAACCTTCTTTCTCAGATTGGTTTATGTTTCTCTGGGGGAGGAAGCGCAAAGCAGGCATTAACGTCCAGTCTAATACTGAAAAGAAAGCCGCAGTAATTTATGCTTTCCCAGGGGAGAGATGCCATACCGCTCACTGTACGTCTCCTGCATGGCCGGTTTGTGAAGCAGCATTAGGACAAACGCCACAAATAACCTTCCTCCTGATCTCCTGGGTTTGAGGATGTAACAGTCAACAACGAAGAGAGGTCAGCATCACACTCTGAGAAAGGGGAGGGAAGTAACGATAAGCCCCCCTGTAAACAGAGATCCCTAGAGGCAATTTAATGCCTCAGAGCAGACTCCTAGTTTATATGCTTGGCAGTTGCCACTGAGAGGCACCATGTCAGGGAAGGAGGAGGGTTCATGGATGCTGAGAACTTATCTAAACTCTTGCCCTGCCACAAGAAACCAGCCCTTCCTGCTTCCACCCTAATCCCACACTCCGCTTTCCCATGCTGCTGGTTCCCAAGCCTGCAGCCAGCAGGGATCAGGTGGGAAACCTTAGGACAGGAGCCCAGGCTGAGGGTGGACAAGACATGGCACAGGAACCAATGAGGGAGGCTGAGTCAGCAGCCAAAAGAGGTGGGCTGGGCCCAGAGGCCCATCTGCCCCCGCAAAGAGTTGTGTGTTCTGCTGCCTGGCAAAGGCTACTGGAAGCAGGAGAAGCTGAAGACTCCTTTGCTCACTGAGCTAGTGCTGAAAGAGTTACGGGAATTCTAAAGCACTTTGGTTCTTCCTGATCTTTCCTCAAAGTTGTCAGGTTTACAAGAGTCCATTATTACCAACTGAGCCTGGATTTACAAAGGAAGGCTGGTGGCTTGCAGAGTCTTTGGCCAAGGACAGCACAGCATGCCTCCACAGAGGAAGGGAACGGCTATTCTGCAGCTGGGGGGCAAGAAGAGCACGCCCCAGGTCCCAACAGCTGAGACTACCCAACTGCTGCAACAGCTTTCCTCAACTGCTCCATCGTAAGTACCAGGCCCTTCTTGCCTCCGCCGCTGCACGCCATTCACAGACCCCCATGAGTTCCAGGCAGCCTTCCCACGGCCTTCCTGAGTACTGTGCACGCCGCTCCCACCCTTCATTTCTTTCTGATTTTCATCCATTCTTAACATTTTAGAATCAACACTCACATTCCCAGTCATTTTTAAACAAAAGTACAACACACACATTGATTTTTGGTCTCAAACTCTCGAATCTGCACAAGACATCCAGAAGATTTTTTTTTACAGTGTGGTTTAAGGTCACAGATGTACAGCTAACATGTAATTCAACTCACGGAAACCATCCACTTGCATTTCACTAAGAAACTGCCCTAAAATAAGATTTAACTTATCTCCTATATTCTCCAAATGTAGCTGTTTTAGAGAACTGTGAAGAGGTGGGGACAAACACCCCAACATGCATGTTATGGCTGAATATAGCCAGCATCAGGGGAAGTCACGGGCACAGAAAAACTGCAAGTGTCTGATCTTTAGAACTTTATGATTTTTGCTTCTTTCCACAGAATCTGAGCTTCCATTTTATTTTCAAAAGCCAGTTTCTAGTCTTTCCTCCAGGAGAAGACACCGTTCACCATCTAAAATTAGGTGCTGATACTCCATTAACCCAACTCCCTACAGTCAAACAATACCAGAAGCAAAAGTGTGAACTACTGCCCAGTCACATTAATGATGCATCAGCTTCAGCAACTAGTTCGGCCCATCTATCTATTTTAGGGATTATCTACATATGAAAATTATTCCAGATTAAGGGTATGTCCACACCTAAAATTATTCCAGATTAAAGGTATGTCCACACCTAAAATTTTTCCTGATTAAGGGTATGTCCACACCTAAAATTATTCGAGATTAAGGGTATGTCCACACCTAAAATTATTCCAGATTAAGGGTATGTCCACCACTGTAGCGAAAGATTACCAACAGCAACAGGTAAATTTCTCCCATCTCCCTGAGAAGTTATAGGTGGGTCTATAGAAGAATTCTTTACATCCTCTGCCACTTAGGGAGGTGGCTTTTTTATGCCAATGGGAAATTTCTCTCCTGTCAGCATAGAAAATCTTCACTAGACGCACTGCAGCACTGTACACATAGGCATGGCACAAGCCTCTGTCTATGCAATGAATTGTACTGTTTTACCTAGATTTGGCTTTTTAGATCAACAACTTAAAGCAAAGTTAAATCAGTGGGAAAAAGCTAATCAATAGAAGTGTAAATCTATTTAAGGGTGCCCCCACACCAATTGAAAACCATTTTAATGGAGCATCTATGTATAGACAAACAATTACAGACTAGGCAATTTTCAAACTACTGTTCCAGTGGTTGTGATGTCACTTCTGCTGGCAAAGAAACCACGAATTATGAAACGCAGATTCCTCAGGAACGCAATCAGCAAATGACCGTCTCAAACGCTGGGAAATTACTACAAGAAGCTCTTAACTGCTAACCCGTGGCAACAAAATCATACAGTCAGATACTGATGATCAATTTTTTCACCCAAAGATGCTCTAGGAAACCTCCTTTGGATCACCCAGCATGTTGTGGTGTTTGCTTCCACGTGCTGATGGGCTTTGCACAGTATGTTAGTACTGAAAGAAGAGAAAATCTATAGCTGTTCAAAATGGTGATTGCACTTTTAAGATCTACACTCAGTGTTGCACACATTCAAAAAAATGCACTTCACCTCTGATTTTCTGTCCTTATGCTCCAAACCTCATTTTCAGTCAATGAACCATTTGCTTACTAGTCCCAAAAGGGTAACTGTGTCAGTCTAGTTCAGCAAAACAAACAAGGAGTCTTGTAGGACTTTCAAAGACTAAATACATTCAATAAATAAATTGGTTAGTCTTTAGAAGGGCCACAAGACTCTTTGTTTGGTTACTAGTCCTTCAAAGCGTAACTTCCCCATCGCTGCCAGAACAGAAGAGGCTTAGTGGTTCTCTGCCCCTTCTTCTAGCCTATGGACTTTCCAGTTTGTTTCCCAGTCTCTACTCCATTACAGAAATCACAATGGAGAATGTGCACTTTTTAAAAAAACCTGCTTCTGGAAAACATTGAAAGAAGTGCATTAAAGCTCCCCTTTCTACTCAGGTATCTTTTCAGTCACTTAAACCAGGTAGCAAATGACCAGTGGGCGACGCTGTCTTCACCAGGAGTTCTCCCTACCTCAAATCGATTCAGGAGTGAGAATCATTTGCCCAGTAACGTAGCCATACCCAAGCCATTTTTCAAGACCTATAATGGTTGTTAAAATGGTCCTGAATATACCTGCAGGAAAGCCATTCTCAATCAAAGTCAATGTTATTTCTAACCGAAACCTGCTGTCACCGACAAAGGATTTTTCTCTAGTTCAGACTGGATCTTATAGGCTGGTGAAATGAAAGAAGCCTAGAGTTAAATGTGGATTCCCCACTTTGCTAAAGTTGGCTTATGGAGATAATATCATGAGGCTTAATAACATACTACTATATGAAATATACAGCTAGGCCCATGGAACATGGACCACAAAGTTCTGTCTTAAATAGCTGAACAAAGATCTGTAGCTTCTAATTTGGGCCTGAATGTACCAACATACATGCTTATGTGATTTTAAAATAGAGCATTTTTTCCTATATATATATATATATAAAATAGGCTTATACATCAGAATATACTTTAAGAAAAAAAAATTATGGCATTTGTCATCATCTCTCCACAGATTTTGGTTATAGTTTGACATAAGTCTATCCTAATGTCCATTTTTCTGCTAAACACACACTAGAAATCATCTCCAAATGAGCTGTACTGTCCATTTGGTTAGTTTAGGAACAATGATCTACATGGAGCAGGTAGAGTGACATTACACCTTTCTTAGGACAAAAGAGTTACCATAACATGAAGACTTTGAGGTCCTTAGGGGAAACGCAAACAAGCAATTTGGAAGTAATCAAAAAAATATGGGAATATACGTGTGTAAAATACACACATTTTGTCAATTACGGAACTAATCTTACTATATGGCAATGATCGATACAATCTTTCAAAAAATTCTTTACATTACACACTGCTCCCCAAAAATACACACTACAGGAAATGCAGTTTTGGAGATCTTTGAGAAAGGAACTCATGTTAGGAAGCTACAATCATCAGTGTGATATTTGATTCTCTCTTTTAATAGTACTCTTTCGTCTGTGCCTTACAAGTTCTGTTAAACATTTTATTCGAGTAACAAAAAAAGGGGAATCACACCAAAGATAGATGAAGGTTATAGAAATGGGTACAAGAGAGTAAATAATTTTAAAAGAAATTCTTCAAGTTAGCTTTTATGATGGAATTTAAAGGGGGTGGGATGTGAGGTGCACTATTCCAATAACTCAATTTAGGATTCCAAAGGGGGAGCCGTGTTAGTCTATTGCAGAAAAAGCAACAGAGTCCTGTGGCACTTTTAAAGACTAACAGATTTATTTATCGCATGAGCTTTCCTGGGAGAAAATCCCACTTCATCAGACGCTTTGAAGATGGGAAGTGGGATTTTCTCCCACGAAAGCTCATGCGATAAATAAATCTGTTAGTCTTTAAAAGTGCCACAGGACTCTGTTGTCTTTCAATTTAGGATGTAAACAACACTAAGCATATATAATTCTGACCCCAACATCTGGCCCTTGACAGGTGGCATTTAATTTTAGCTTCTCAGATAATGACCTGTCTATAGGTCCTTCACTTTAGACTCTTATTTTAACCAACAAGACACACTCCCTTTACTAGGACAGCCAGAACACAAGGGAAAAAGCAATTCTCTTGAGTTCAGATATCAAGTTAGGAATGAAACGCATCACTGTTTTTGCGTCAATACATACAAAGAAGAAAGTATATTTGCCCTGTTTTTAGAACCTAACAAACTATGTCGTGAAGAATCCAACAATCAAACCAGTTGTTCGTTATGTTTGTCCTTGGACATAAGAAACAAAAGTTACAGAACAATTAATAGTACAGGAACAACAGGAATCAAGATACCACCTCAAATTTGCTTTGAAAGAAATATCTGAGATCAGATATATCAGAATAGGGTGGGTTATTCAGGAATCATGAAGTATGTAAACAAATCCACATCCCCAGTACCAATATGTATCCTGACTTCCCATTGCTCTGATAATGTCTTCACCACACACTAGCGCTATTCTTCAGACAGACTCAAGCACACTGTGAATGGCCTTCTGCAAAAACATCTCTCTTGCAGCATCCCAAGACCACCGCCTTCACGCACACACACCAGCCAAGGAGAACCTGCGACAGCCCCCATCAAGAGCAGGGCCAGCGATGAAATGCAAACCTGAAGCAACATCTCCGTGTGTCCTTGGCACACAGGGATACATCGCTAGCCAGCCTCCAGCTAGTCACAGGGGAAGGTCGCAATCTGCTCAGCCTCCTTGGGGGAAATGCCACCTTGCCAGACACGCTGCAAACGCTCCTTCAGCACAGCGCTCTCAGCCCCGCTCCCGGCCGGGATCCCCCCGCGCTGCCGCGCACGCCGGGAACAAAGCACACGCTGGCCCGAGGTCCCGGACAGGCCCGCGGAGGCGCTGACAGCCGGGCCGGGCCGGGGCCGCTGCGTGGGGCGGGGCGGGGCGGGGCTGTCTCCCGCCGGCCCGCACAGCCCGGGCCGTGTCACGGGGGGAAGGGAGCGGCCCCGGCGGACAGACGGCCGGCCCCGCCCACGGGAGGGGGACGGACGGACGGACACGCCCCCGGCCGGCCCGCAGCGCTGCCGCAGAGCCCGGCCCGGGCGGCCCCCGTGGGCCCCGCCGGCTGCGGGTGGGCCCGGCCCGGCCTTACCCTGTCGGGGCGGCGCCAAGATGGCGGGCGGGGCGGCCGGGTCCCGGGCCGGGCTCGGGGCCGCCTCCCTCAGCGCCTCCACCGGCTCCGCTCCGCTCCGGCCGCTCTGCGCGTCGCCGCCCGCTCGGCTCGCCCGCCGCAGGGCCCCCGCCGCCGCTCTCGCGAGACTTCGCCCTCAGCTCGGTCGCCGGGGGCGGGGCGAGAAGAGGCCACGCCCCCGGCCCGAGCTGTGACCCCGCTCTGCTCCCCCCGCCTGCGCGGCTGACTCCAGGAGCCGCTTCTGGGAGCGCGGCCTAGCGAGCGGGGGGGCTCCGGCCTCGCCTTCCCCGTCTGTAAAATGGGGCTATGCCCACCCCACAGACGCCCTTTGCTTCTTTTCCTGTCCCAGCGAAAGCCAACACCTCACCTTCCCCATCTGTAGAATGGGCCATGCCCACCACACACACGCTGGCTCCTCATGGCCCTTCA
>ML685939.1:347363-461314 GCA_007922175.1 Pelusios castaneus
TGGGCATGGCTTTGCCCCTATACACAGAACGCAGGGCAGGCTGGGCAGCATGTCACAGCCCTTTATCTACCACCAGACATGGGACTGCCCGGGGAGACAAAGCCAGCATGTGCTGGCATCAGCATAGCATGCAGCGTTTAATCCACAGGTTCTCTGGGGCCATGGGACCAGCTCACTCCCATATGGGGGCAGAGGCGTCCGTGTATTACACTAATATCGGGGAGCATTAGTCCCCAAGTCACTCCACCACAGACTCACAGGCTCTCCTGTGGCTCACCATCATCCCCCCCAGCCCCACAGAGCCATGGAGGAGCTGACCCTTACCCGGTACATGCCAGCTGGGATGTGCATGGAGTACACCGCATCGTCCTCCGCCTCCTGGGGACACACCAAATGTTACGCCAGCCACCATGCCTCCAGAGCCCCTTACAACACCGCCAGCGGGGCCTCTATGCCCCAGGCAGGGACCGCTTCCTGCAGGCACGCAGAGTGCTCAACGAATCCTGCCCGTTGTCCCTGCAGGAGGCTGCGTGCCTGTTCGGAGGACACCCGGGCGAGCCCATCCAGCCTTCTTCTGGCCCCGGCAAGCAGAGCTGACCCTTGCCAAGCCAGCCGGCATCGCACAGGCCTGTTCACACACACACAAGTGCCTCAGAGCTGGGACTGGGACCCAGGAGTCTGGTGGCTGGCCCAAGAAGGAGCTGAGCAGGGAAGCCCCCATTTGGTTCTGTGCTGGCTGGCACCTGGCAGCCGAGATCTGGGGTGGACATGAGGTTGGCAAGCTGCAGGCCTGAGTCCCAGGGAGCCAGTCAGCCTGCGAGGGGCCGTGGCCAGGGAGTTGCCTCGAGCAGCCGAGGGTGGCTTCAGGCTCCCAGGCAGCAATCCATGGAGCTGCACCAGGCTGCCTGTGATAAAGGGGTGCCTGGAGGGCTGGCCACGCCTGCAGAAGGCACACTGGCGGGGCAGTCTGACGCAATCGGGGCATGGCCCCAGCCCCCCGCCCAGAAGACTCACGCTGGCGTGGAAGGGCTGCAGGCGGCCAACCAGCTCGTCAACGGGCTGCCCAAAGGCCTTGAGAGTAGAGCCTGGCTCGTACATGGAGAAGGCTTGCCGGTCCCGCCGGTGTGTGGCTGCTGTGGCCGCGGCGTGGCCATGGTCTGAGCGCTCGCTGGGGGCCGGTCCCGGGTGCACGGGGCCCGTCTGCTGCCGGATCTGCGAGTTCTCCGACTGCAGCTTGTGGATCTGCAGGGGCAGGGCAGCATGTGATGGAAATCCCAGCACGGGGCCCACGGACGCCCCCAACATCAGACCCACAGACGTTCCCTTTGTCACAACACAGATGACCTGCTCCTCACCCCCCCCACCACGATCATAGCCCCCAACTGACTAAAGGGCTGTGTCCTGCTCCCGTACCCCTGCTGGAGGGCATCTCCCCTGGGCCAGGACCTGCTCCAGCACCTTCTTGCTCCCTCCCCACTGGGCCAGGGATTCCCTCTGACTGGGGGCTGGCCGAGGCCCTCCAGCACGCACCTCGCGCTGCAGCCGACGCAGCTCATCACTCAGGCTGTTGTTCACCTTCATGAGCTGCTGCACCTTGGCCTCGGAGGCCGCCAGCGCCTTCTTCACCTCCAGGTACTCCTGCAGGGTGATGGGCCCATCCGACAGGTCTGAGGAGTCCATGCTCTGCAGGGGACGGCCACTGAGCACGGTGCCTGCCACGCGCGTCCTGCCAGGACCCACCCCCGGCTGCCTGGGCCCAGCACAACCCTGCTGAGACTGGCCGGATCCTGAACACCCCCCAGCTAGCACCGGTGGGGAGTTACCCACCGAAGGGGCTCGGCCAGGACCTGGGCACGGCATGGCACGGGCCCCTCTGCTCCCCCATCCACGAGCAGAGCTGCAGTAGTGCCCCTGGAGCCCTGCCCCACAGACACAGGATCCCCTCGTGTCATCTCTGCAGATGTGGCAGGGGGTTCCGGGCATCCCCAGCTCCAACTGCCTGGGCCTGCCCTGTTCCCACAGCCCCCTCCAGCTCACTGCACGGGGCTGGGCAGGGTGTGGGGAGCCATTCGAGACCAGGCAGGACCCAGAAAGTGCAGAGGTCTGACGCCAGCAGCTTGGGGGGCTGGGACAGAAGCAGGGGATGTGGGTCAGGACTGAAGGGCGCTGGCCACGCTGGAGGGGCGGCATGGCTGGGACAGCGGGAGGGGGGCTGCAGGTTGAAGGTGCCGAACTGACGCCAGTCTGACAAACCCGTCCCTGTGCCCAAGAGATGCCCCCCTTGCCACCCCCAGCAGTTCCCAGGCTGCCCCGGGCACGCTGGTGCGGGGCTCACCCGGGCACGGTTGTTGCGGGCGGCGCTGCGCAGGGGCTCCTGGTCCGTGTCCTCGTCGGAAGCCACGCTGTCGTAGTCGTGTTGGTCGTCCAGCTCGCTCTGGCTGCGCAGTGGGTAGTCAGCAGCGTCTGGGGGGAGATGGGGGTGCCCGGTGCCTCAGAGCCACAGTGCACCAGGGCGGATGCCAGCCCAGCACCAGGGCACCGCGGTGCCGCTGGCCCCTGGCCGGGCTGTCCAGGTGAGCCGCAGGCAGCAGGGATGCATCCCTGAACTGACTCCTCGCCCGCCATGAGTTTCTCCCCCACTCACCTGTGGGGCTCACCAGAGTCTTTCCCTGCTGCCGTCTCTTGGCCTCGCTGAGGATGTCGATGATAAGGGTGGCAAATTCCCTGGCATTGAACCGGGCCAGCTTCTGCCGCCCCTGGGGGAGAAAAGCGGGGTGAGACATGCAGCAGCCTTCCCCACCCACAGCCCTGATCCCGGCTGGGGACTGGGAAGGCTGAACGTGTGGGCAGGACAGGGGGGTGAGCCCAGGGCTAGGATGCAGGGGGCTGTGGGGCACCAGCAGAACCCCCTGGCCCACTGACCGGGCCCTGAAGCCAGGGGAGCGAACCTGGTTGCGCGTGGCCGAGTACTCGGGGTTCACCGGCAGGAAGGGCACGGCACTGCGCTCCGTCACCAGCGTGCTGTGATTCTGCGTCGTCAGCCAGACTGCAGGGAGCAGACAGGCAGCTGTTACCACGCGCCACGGCGCCTCGGCCCATGAGCTCACACCACACGCAGCCCTGGGACGACAGCCGGCTCCAGCCACACTGCTGCAGCAGCCACGGCAGGAGAAATCGAGGCCTGGAGAAGGCCTGGACCAGCCGGAGCTCACATGGAGACACAGCAGGGTTGGAACCCAGGAGTCCTCCCAGCCTCGCTAGCCCTCCCGCACCCCCCCCCCCAGCCCTTGGCCAGCAGAGTGTGTTCCGGGGGAAGGCCCAGCAGGAGCCAGCACAATGGGGCAGACCAAGGGGCTGGCACTGCCCCATTAGCCCAGGCATGGCTCTGGGCTGGCGTGAGCCATCCAGCAATGTGGCAGCCCCACAGCTGCTCGTGGCAGGGTGCTGGGGAATGAGGCCCCCGCCGTCTGCGGCACAGCTCCTCTCTGAGCACCGGCTCCTGGGGACGGCCACGCTGCTGGGAAGCTCCCCACAACTTATGTGATCCCAGCTCTGGCACCCACATGCCTTGCCGGCTCCCAGGGGGATTTGACGGCTGTCCTGGACAGTCGCCTACGGCTCTGGCTCACCCTGTCCCTGGCACTGCCTGGAGTGAGCCTCTTCCCAGCCTCACCCACACAAACACAGGTGCCAGGAACTCGGCCTTGCTCAGCAGGAGCAGGGCCCCTCCGCAGCCCACCCCATCCGCCCTGGAGGGCAGAGACCCAGGCAGCAAGGCCCCGAAGTCAGGGCTCCATGGGGAAAATTGCTTCTGAAGCCTGCAGGGAAACGGGCCCTGCAGGGATGTGGAGAGACCAGCCAATGCAGGGGGCAGGGAAGGAGGAGTGGGGGGAAGCCAGGGCCAGGCAGGGGTGCCAGCCTCAAAATCCTGAACCCAAAAGTAAGGGAGCAGTGGTCCCCAGCCACCCGCACCCTCCTCCCCTCCCAGCCCCCAGGCTGCCCGTTGGGGCCTCCCGAGGGATACAGCTGGCTGCTCCCTGCATGGGACCCTCCAGACCCACCTCGAGTGCTGCCCAATGGCTGCCCAGTCCCCGGCTCTGCTGGCTGCAGGCGCCCACGGCCTGTCGAAAAACTCACAGCAAGGAGGCCTCTCCCCCCACCCCCACCCACGGCCCAGCCCAGCCAGCAGGCGGGCGAGAGTGGTGCCTGCCAAGGAATGAGCAGGGCGGGCCCAGCCCCGCAGAGCAAGGGGAAGGCAGCTGGCTGCTCTCAGCGTCTGAGCCACATCCCCAGTCTGGCCTCGGCGGGAAGGGGCTGGCCCCAGCATGCCACGGCAGGGACCCCAGCTGGCTCTGGGGCCACGGGAGAGTTCCCGGTCCCTCCGCGTTATGGCACTAGACCACCAGCCAGCTGTGGGCACATTTCCCATGGGGGACAGGCGCAGGGCCCCTCTGCCAGGACGGCCACATGGGCAGGGATCCCTGGGGACAATTCATACCAGCCGTGCCCATCCTTCACCAGCACCTCTGCCCCCACCCTGGCTCACCCTGGGCCCCACAACATGGCTTGGGGCCATGTTTTCCCACAAAGCTCTGCACCAGCCCAGGCCAGACTGCCATGCAGGAGGGCCTAGGGCTGGGTTCCCAGCACGGGGAACAAAGGAGTGGATGGTTTCCAAGGCCCACTGGTATCACCTGCACAGGCAGCTCTGCAAAGGGACAGCACTATGGCCCCCAAGCTCGGGGACAGCACCTGGGGCCGTCCCAAAACACCTGCCTGAAGCAGCCCAGAACCCTTGGCCCAGGCCAGCACCAGACCCAGCAGGGCATGTTCTGGACCAGTCTCAGCCTGTGCTAACCCCCCACTTGAACAAGGACTCCCAAGGGCCGTTCCCAGCCCCAGCCTGTCCTACAACGCTCCAGGGAGGGCGCTGGGGCGGCTTTCTCTGCACGCTTCCCTGAGTGCCCGCAAGCCCCGGGCAGGGCACCCAGCAGCTCAGTTCCATGGTCGCCCCCAGGAGATCCCACCCAGCCCTCAGGATGGGAGTGGGGAGCCCCACGCCATGTGTAACGGGGGACGCAGGGCTCTCGGCACTTCAGCTGCCATAGGAGCAGCACCCCGGCACCCCGGGGCCCGCAGACCCTGGGACAAACCCACCCCCATCCCCACGCACCGGCATCATTCTCCCTGCGGTCCACCTCATCATACACGTCCATGGCCAGCTCCTCAAAGAGATGATTGCTGAGCTAGAAGTAGAGATGAAGGAGTCACAGGGGGATTCGGGAGTGCTGGGCATGGACTTGGAGCAGCCCCGTGGTCTGTGTCTGCCGACGCTGAGCTGCAGCCCCGTACCAGGGCTCTGCAGGGGGGATTTTCCAGGGCAGCACAGCTGCAAGGGGCAGCTGTTACAGGCCAGGGTCATCCCTGCAAGCCCGCTGTCTGGAGTGGGCAGTCAAGAGCAGGGCCTGCCTGCCCTGCCGGGGGGCCTGGCCAGAGCACGGGGGTCCAGGCCCCATTGAGCTGGTCCCACTTACCGCCTGCAACTTCTTCTTAGCCACTTTCGCCAGCTCAGACAGGTCCAGGCTGCCCAGGGCCGGGAGGAGACAAAGCAACAGGGGTCAGTGCCCGCCCCACACCTCCCCATCAGTCAGACGCACAGTCCCACCAGGACACACGCGGGCCAACAGCCCACACAAGCCCTCTGGCAAAGGGATGAGCTGCCCCAGCAATGGCTACCCAGGCCACAGACAGGTCTGGCTCGCTCGAGGATGTACCCATCAGGCAATGTGGGCCCAACCTGGGGCACAGACGGAGCGAGAGGGACGGGCTCCGGGAAAGAACAATAGGGGCTGTGGATCAGGCGCGAGGGGCATGGGCACAGCAGGGTGGGGATGGCAGGGGCTGTGGGTCGGGAGCCCCCCATCATGCCTCCTTCTCTCCAGCCCTATCAGCCCCTCCCAGCCCCTCAGCAGAAGATCCAACCCGGCTGCTGCACACTAGGGCCAGGAGCCAGCCGGGCCCCAGAGCTGCATCGCACACAGGTGCTACAGAGATGAGCGTGGAGCGGACAATACCTCTGCGCCATGCCCTTGGGGCGCGCCCTGCACTCCGGAGAAGACAGCAGAGGGAAGAACAGGATAAAGGAGGGCATTAAACACAGTCAGAGCGGGAGTGGCATGCTGCGCCGATGTGCAGGGCACGCCCCCCGGCCCACGACCACCCTGCCCCACAGCCTCCTGCAGCGCTCTCAGCTGGCAAACAGCACTCAGGAGACACCCACAGGGGAGCAGAGTGTGAGGTTTGTCGCCAGCCACAGGGACCAGAGAAGCGGGCACCAGATACTGGCGTGGCCCCGGACACCCCTCTCCTCCAGCACTATGTTGGCGAGCCCCAGCTGCCACCCTGTCGGGAGCCCTGTGGGCCCTTGGTCTCCTGGCGAGGGGGCTCCAGTCCATGGGGCAGCACAAGCTCCATGGTCCCTGCCATGGCACAGCCACCAGCCAGCCCCTGAGCTGGTCACAGGGGCATGGGCACTAGCTCCCCTTGGCAGGACCCCCAACCAGGCCAAGGCTTGGGCCGAGTGGCCCCCCTTCCTCTCCCCAAAGGGCAGGGCCCAGACTGCACCGAGAACCTCCACCCCACATCTCCCCCAGGCACCACGGATGCTAGCTGGGGCAGGGAAATTGCACTGCGGACCCTCCCACCCTCTTGTTCTAGCAGGGGGCGAGGTGCAAGTCCTGCAGCGTCCATGGGTCAGGGGTCCCGGGACCAGAGCAGGGCACTCGCCTGTCAGCCATCTGGGGAATGATGTAGTGTCCGTTCCTGTGGTCTGTGAAAACAGCAGCATGGACTGTTAGCCGGGCTCCCCACCCGCCCCCCCATCACCCAGGCACCCCATCCCTGGCCCGGAGCCAGCAGCGCCCCCAGGACTCCCATCACAGAGCAGAGGGACCCCGGATGCCCACAGCTGTGCCAGGCGGCGATGGTGCTGGAGGCTGCCAGCTGGGGCCGGTGATGCCAGACCCAGAAGGTAAATCCTTGGCTGGCCCCGGCTGCTGCTGGCCCTGTGTCACCTCCACAGCCGGCTGGTCTGTGCCACCCTCAATGCCCGGCTCCGCCGAGAGCTCCAGGGGGCTAGCACTGACCCACCCAGGGACCCTCCTACCACACTCGCAGCCCTGCCCTCCCTCAGCCCCGGCACTCACCTGGCTTGCGGCCGCACAGGTAGAAGGCCAGCCGGTCAGTCAGCTCATACTGACACTCCACCAGCCGGTCGGCCAGTTCATGCTGGGCCGCCTGCCTGTGGGGACAGGGCACAGGTCAGACACGGGCAGGGTGGCCTGGCACATGTGGGTCGCCCCCCAGGGACTGGCAGGTTTGCGCTCGGTGCAAGGCTGTGGCCGGCAAACACTTCGGGTCTCGCCACATCACGCTCCACACTGCCCCCTCTGCGCTGCCCCCACGGCCCTGGCACGAGGCTGCTCCAGGGCAGCCCTCCAGCACTCACCGGGCGTAGTCGATGGGGGTCCTGCCGTTTACGTCAGGTGCCCCGGGGTCAGCACCATACACCACCAGCAGCTCAGCCTGCAGGATCTGTCCAGCCTTGGAAGCAACGTGCAGCGGGGTGGTGCCCTTCTCCTAGGGGCAGGGCACAGCAGGGTCAGAGGGGGAACTGGCACACAGCCCCAAATCACTGGAGAAGCAGCAGGGCTGGGATCGCTTGGGGTCGCGCTTGAGGGGCACCAATAACAGGGACTGCAGGCGTACCCAGCCCCCAGCAGTCTCTGCCTTCCTGGGGTGGCCACGGTGCGGCACCGGGGGGATGTGGGCCAGAGACTGATCTGTTCTGGGGTGGGCGTCAGGGCTGAGACAAGAATGAACTGGGAACCACCCCGCAACTCCTCTGCAGTGAAAACAGCCCCAGCACCATGCCAGGCTGCTGCCCCCTGGGCCCAATCCTGCCACAGCCACAGAAAGCCACTCAGGAACGGAGAGCTGCCATCACCCTCCCACCCCCATCCCTGCCGCCCTCCTGAGCCAGACTGGTCCAGAGCAGGCACCCCTGTGATGGGGCAGAGACCCCCAACCAGGCCCTCACCGGGTGGAAGAAGTTGGGCTGGGCGCCCAGCGAGAGCAGGCGCAGGCAGGTCTCCAGGTTCCCCGTCCGAACGCTCGAGTGCAGTTGCTGGAGGAGACAGAGCAGAGCATCAGGCCCGATGCCTCCCATCCCAGCACCCGGCTCCAGCCCCCACCACGGGCCTAGCCCAGCAGAGAGCAGCCCTTGGTGAGCGCTGGGCGAGGGATGATGGTCAAGGATTGGGGGCCTGGAGGAGAGCGTCTGGCCTGGTTGGGAGGGGCACAGGCTGGGCAGACCCATGGCACTGGGGACCCAACCCTGCTGGCTGCTCCATGCTGAGCTGAGGTGAGGAGAAAACCGGCCACCCCTTGGGCCGCCCCAGAGCATAGCTTGGGATCTGTTCCCTGGGACTGGTCTCAGCCGGGACTGCTGGGTCTGGGCGACCCACAACTGGAACCTGGGCCTGCCGAACACGAGCTTCCAGGTCCACTCCCAGCCTCCCACGGGAAAGGCCCCCGGGAGCCCCTGCCAGCCCCCTCTGGCACTGCCTCAGGTCCCCCCCACCTAGAGCTGCACCTGCCCCTACCTTGCTGAGGTCCTTGGCGGTGACCCCATCGTCATCACGGCACGGCAGTTTGTGCACGAAGGCCAGCATCTGGTACTTAGCCCGGATGAACTCGGACTTGGTGGGACTGTGGAGAGATGGGGCAGGGTGAGGGTGGTCCCTGGACAGGCTGGCTGGCTCCCGCCCCCCGCCCAGTCAGACACTTACTGCACTTTGTCCTGAGGGTTTGCCTTGCGACGTCCACTCTGCACCTGCGCTGGATCCAGCAGTGAGTGCTCCCAGATGGAGTTGGCCCCGTTGCTGGCCAGGGTGTGCACCATCTGCAGAGACATTACACAGGAGCTGGGCAGCCAGGCTGCTCTCTGCCCACTGGAGACCCAGGGCTGGGCTAGCAGGGGGTTGTGGGTCAGGAGTGAGGGGCACTGGGTGAGCTGGGGGGCAGGGCTAGCTAGCAAGGGGCTGGGAGTTGGGAGCGAGGCACCCACCTGCAGCAGCGTGGAGGGCCAGGGGCTGTGGCGCAGATGCTTGACGATGGAGATGTGGCGGCCCAGGCTGCGGTGGACGCTGCAGCATTCATCGCAGATCAGGACGCCACGGTTAATGGAGGCCCAGCCAGGGTCTGCAGGGACGAGAGAGGGTTAGGGGGAGATGCGGCATACTCCACGCCCCCTCCCACAGGTCTGGGGCACGCGACTGGGGCCATGGTGCAGGTCTCCACAGCTGGCAGACACCGCGCCAGGGGACTCAGGAAAGAGGCCCCAAAGCTGCCGGGGCTTGGAGCAGAGACGTGGCTCGGGGGGCCCGCACTCTCCAGAGACATGACAGGGGAAACCCCCCACAGCCAGACAAGTGGGTCGCTGCCCCACATCCTGCATACCACAGAGGGAAGGAGTGCCCCCAGTTGGCCCCACACCCCCAATCCCAAAGCTGCTCTGCCAGCTCAGATGCTGGCAGGCTTCACACCTTCCCCCGCCCGGCAGCCTCCCACACACAGAGCTATTCCCGGCTCCTTGCCACATGCCACTCTCCCCGGGCAGCACAGAGGGCCCTAGCTGCAACGCAGTGTGGCTGGGGGATTAACTCAGTGCCTGGGAGCCTCCATGTCTCCCCCAGCTTTCTGGGGAGGCCACCAAGCAGGCAGCCTGCCCCACGGTGCTCTTCCACTGCTCCCTTCCCAGGGACACAGTCTCACTGCTCCCCCAATCCCTGCCCCATGCCCAGGCCTCCCTGTGCCACTCCACCCCAGTGCCCCACAGAACTGGCGGCCCCGCCCCCGGCCCAGCCGGAGGAATGGAGCCCTTTGTTCTCGGCACTGGGGTGAGAACAAAGGGCCGAGTGAGATGCTGTGCTGTGGCTCCCAGCCTGCTCTCTGCCCCCGCTTGGAGGGGCACACGGCCCTCACCTCGGGCAGGCAGGCTTAGCTCTCGCCAGCGGCACAGTCGGGCTGGGCATCAGCTCCCCAGCTGGACAGGGTGGGGCTGGGGTAGCCCAGAGTCCGGGTTCCAGCAGGCAGCCGCGCCCCTGGGTCGGGACCCTCATGAGAGGAACAGCCAATAACCTGACCTGGGCCTGGCCTTCCCTGCCCAGCCCGCAGCACTGCACACTGCCCACCGCACCCAGCCTAGCATGGGGGCAGAGAATCTACCTCCCAGCACAAGGACGGCCCCCCCTCTTGTGCCACTAAAGCTGGCGGGTACCACACACTGCTCTGCCGGTGCCCCTCAGCCCTGACCTGCAGCCCAGCCTTTCCCTGCACTGACACAGGGGCTGGCCCATGCCAAGGGCTCCCAGGCTCTGTGGTGACTGAGGTGTGAGGTGACTGTGGTCCTCTTGGGGAGGACAGTATGTTTACTCTGCGCACCCCCTGGCAGCTCCATGCCGGCTGCCCCACGCCAGGCTGGCCCAGCCATGCCCAGCGCACGGCCCCTGGCAGCCTGTGCTGGCTAAAGCGCAGCAGCGCCCACCCAGCCCCCCGCCATTGTGAGTAGCCTGGATTCTTACAGCATGAGTCAGCACCGAGCCCCCCAGCGCCCAGTGCAGCCCCCCAGGTCCAGCTGGGAAGAGAGCAGGTTCCTGCGGTCAGGGCAAGTCCTGTGGGGAGGGGGAGGGCAGCCGAGGGGAGCTGCTGGCTAGAGCAGCATCTGAGGGGTGCACACCAAGAGCCCCCTGCTTGTGGCACTGACTGCCGGGGTGGGGGTAGGGCACCCATGTCCCTCCGAGCCAGGCTGGGAGTCACAGTGCTCAGGGAAAGGTCCCTGGCTGACCATGCGCTTGTGCCAGCCACCCTCCAGGCTCACCCCGTGCATGCCCTGCTCAGAGCAACCCTGCCCCTCACCCATGATGTGCTGGAACCTCCCCCCAGCTCCTCCCCATGGCCCCCTGCCCCAACCCGAAGCCTCCTGCTATCCCAGCCCTGGGCTTCCCCACACCGCCCCAACTGCAGCTGTCTGCAGGACAGCACAGGCTGTGCTCCTTCTGTATCCCTTGGGGGGGGCACAATATGGCTGCCCCCCTCCCCAGGCCAGACCCTGGCTGAGGCACCTCAGGCAGGTGCAAGGTCTGAGCTGAGCCTCTGCCAAGGTTCCCGCAGTCCTGACACCCAGCGCACGCAGCCGGGTCCTGTCTAGTCTCAGCTCCCACGCAGTGTTCCCAACTGAGGGGGCAGAGTGAGAGCGTCGGCAGCAGAGGGGCCACCAGATCTGCCCCTGGACACACCCCAGGGTGTAGCTCTGATCAAACAAGGCCAGGCAGTGACGCCCGGCCAATGCGGGGCAAGAGGGCAGCCGTGCCTGGCCAGGCTCACACCCGAGGGGAAAGGTGCTCCACACAGACAACTGGGACTGCTCCCGCCTCAGAGCCTGCAGAAACGCTGTGGGGCGGCCACTGATCACACAAAGAACCTCCAGCCAATCCCCACCTGATAAGGAGCCCCCCAGCCCCCTCCCAGAGAGCTCTTGTTTCTGTAGGACCTACACAAACTCCCTGTCCACTCCCTCGGCCCAAACAGAGCAGGCAGAGAAGGAAACAAGCAAGAAGCCATGTGGCTGAAACACCCCCCCTTTGAATTATGGGGGAAGGAGGACCATGGTCTGGTGCGTCCAAAGGGTCTGACCACAGCGTCCCAGAGGTCAGAACGTGGGGCCGAGTGGGTACTCCTGAGCAATGCTGGACTCCTGGGCTCTACCCACAGCTCTGCCTGAGCCGATGGGGACAGGGCCCCAGCTGGCTCGTGTCCCCGGGGTGCAGTCAATGCCAGGGCACCTGGGGGCACCAGTGCCACCTCCCCCGGCCCTGGCATTGCGTCCCATGCCTGAGTTCCTGTTATCCCTGCAAAGGAAGCATGGCTGATGCGGATGGAGCAGGCCCCCTCCCTGCCTTCCTTCCTGTCCTCTGTTGGAGAGCAGCTTGGCTCAGGGACCAGCCCCCTGCCGGCAGAGCCCCACAGGCCACACCGCCAGCCTCTGCATGCTCTCCTGGCTTGGGGGGCACAGCCATGCTGCTGGGTGAGGGGCAGGGCGGGCCCAGGGGTCCCCTTCAGCGCTGGGCGATGGCCTGAGGACTCAGGCCTGCCCTATCTGGATGCACATGACCCCCATGGCATGGGGAGGGGCAGCGTGGTAGAGGTGTACCTTGGCTGCTCCCAGTGCCGTCCCACCTGGGGAAAGCAGGGACACTGGGGGAGCGGAGCAGGCCGGTGGGTGGGGAGGAGCTGGCTCCATGAAGACCACTCTGGAGCTTGTTTTCTCTCCGCCCCACGTAGGGGCGTCTCTGTGGGCTGCTAGGGGTGGGGAGCAGTAGCCCGGCCGCACGCCCTCACATGTCATACCCCTCCCCCTATCCTGAAGGCCAAGCGTGGGCTCCTCCCCAGCACGCAGATGGCACAGGCGGCCTTGGCAGCGAGACCAGCTGCATCTGTGCTGCCTCCGTGCTTGCGGCCCGCAGGCACCGCCGGGAACAGAACGCTCTGCCACTGGGGAGTGAGGCCGGGAGCCCCCGCCCTCCCGGCTCAGCGACACTCACACTGCCATCCCCCATCTCTGAAGAACGCACAGGGAGGTTGGCTTGCTCTGGCTGCCCGAGGTTCTCAGAGGCAATGTGGGCACACTGTGGGGGAGGGAGGGAAGTGTGCCAGTCGCATGGCTCCTGGGCACCCCTTGGAGCAGCTAGAAACATGGCACGGACACAGCTGGAGCTCCTTGCCCCACCCCGCTCCCGGTGTTAATCAGCGTCGAGCCGCCAGCCTAGCAAGGTGCTGCCCTGGGCACCACCTCGCCCTGGCACGCCCACAGCAGTGCCCAGCAAGCAGAGGAGGAGGCTGATCCTCTTCCCATCCCTCTGCTCCCCGACGGTGGGCCCCCAGAGCCCCTTGCTCACACACACCAGGCCAGGCCTTGCCAAGCCCTCAAGTGGCAAGCAGGGCTCGCGCACAGCTCCAGCCCTCCACCTCTGCCGGGGCACCCAGGCACCAGCGAGCTCACGCTCAGGAGCAAGGGTGGGCTGGGGGTTCAAGTCCCTGCTTCGCCATGGACCAGCATGGGTGTCCCCAGCTGTACGATGCGTAACAGCCCTGCCCGCCAGGAGACTGCACAGAGAAATCGGCCACAGACTGTACAGACGCTGTGCAAGTACCACAGACAGACAGACAGCAGCAGAGAGCCAACAAGGGCTGCAGCAGAGACCCTTTGCCGCTGCCTCCCACTGAAATGGGAGACTCAGCACCCCAGGGTGCCCAGCACATGGCACCAGCAGAGGGTACCACTTGCTGGGCTTTCCTGAGGCTCTCAGCTGTCTTCCAAGGAGGGGAGCCCAAGGCAGTGGCCATCTCTGGGAACCAGAGGGGACAACAGACACGCTGTGGCCTAAACAGGCTTGGAATGCACACGCCACTACACACGTGTGCTAGGCATTCGCACAGCTCCTGCGCACCTCATGCCAGGCTCACAACTGCTGCACACACCCGCCTCCAGCAGGGGACGGGCCCAGCACCTCTCCCCATCTGCAGGAAGCAGCCCTGCTGGATTTTATAACTCATTTCCTCATGCAGGCGCCAGCCGGGACGAGGATTGAAGAAACTGGTTCCCATTTCCACAGCGAGGAATCCCTGCCGCCCTCCAGACTACACGCCACCTGAGTGGGAGGGGCTGGGGCACCGTGCCAGCATGCTGATCCCAAGGGCAGCCCCTGGTGCGCTGTATCACCAAGAGCCATGGCCGGTACCTCAGTCTCTTCCCTGCCAAGGTGCTCCCTGGGAGGCACCATGCTAATTGGGAAGCCAAGCCAGCCTGGGCCCTCCTGCTAGCAAAGGGAGGGAACCCATATGCCACCCTCCCCGTCCACGCCCACTGGCCTGCCCAGCCAACACTGGGGGGGCACCGCTGTCCACTCAGTCCGTCTCTTCCAGAACACTGCATGCCAGGGTCAAACATCTGGCATTGTGACGGACAGACGGATGGACGCACAGGCGGGGGGCCTTGCTCCGACCCCTGCATGCCCCAGATCCCCCACCATGACCTCACTGCTGTCTGCCCACCGGGCACTGCCACAGACACATGGGCTGGACTAGTGAATGGAGCCTCAGCCTGGCATCCTGGGGCTGGGTCCAGATGGGGGGGGGGGGCAGAGCTGCAGGGAGGAGTCTGGGAAACAAACCAGCACTGGCCAGTCCTGACCCAGGAGTTATTTGGGCTGGAACCCACGAGCCGGGGTGCAGCTGGCACACGGGCAGCCATGCGAGCATCCCGAGGGGGCGGGGATCCCTTGGGCAGGGGGGCGCTGGGGGATGAGGGAGGGCTCAGCTGTGCCTCCATCCTCTCCCAGCTGGCAGGGGCGCCCAGCAGCAGCCCCCCAGGCGGCTCCGCATCCCAGCCAGCACCAGGGGGGCTCCAAAAGGCATCCCTCGGGCCCCCGGAACACGACACCCGGAGAAAGGGGCCGCCAGCCCGACCCCCCCTTCCTAGGGCACAGACCCGCCCCCCGCCACCTGCTGAGCCGCCCCAAGGCCCCTGCAAAGGGCGGGGCCGGCGCCCCCATGGCCAGAGCGGGCTCGGGTGCCGGGCACTGAGCCGGGCCCGGGGGGGAAGCGATCGGAGCGCCCAGGCCCGGCCGGGGCCCTCACCTGGGGCGCTGCAGTCCGCGCACACCTCCGCCCGCGGCACCTTGCGGGACATCCTCAGCGGCGAGGCGGGCACGGCCTTCTGGGCCAGCGCGGGGCCGGGCCGCGCCCCGGGCCGGGGTCTCTGCGGGGCCGCCAGCGGCTCCCAGCCACGGCGCAGCGATCCTGGCCGGCCCTCCCCTCCCGCAGGAAGCAGGGAAGCGGCGCTGGCCCGGCCCCTGCCTGCGCGGGGAGGGACGGGCTCGGTGCGGCGCAGGCTCCCGGCCCGCCGGAGGAAATGGAGCGGCGCGTAGAGCGCACGGGGGCGCAGAGGCCGGGGCCGGGCAAGAGGCGGCGCTGGGCTGGGTCCAGGCAGCCTCCGGGGCGGGGCGGCAGGGAGGGAGGGAGGTGGCTACCTCGCTGGGGGGCTGGGTTAGGGGGCTGGGAACTGGGGCTAGTCTCTGCTGGTCCGGGGGGAGTCACAGCCCTGCTCCTGCGTGCCTCAGTTTCCCCATCGGTCTCCCGCAGGCAGGGGTGCAGCCTGAGGTCCAGTCCCCCTGGGCCTGTCCACTGGCTCCTGGGCCACCTGAGTGGAGCCCTAGGCGCTGTCCAGGGTTCTCACTACCACACCTCGGGACCCCCCCGACCCTCCTGTCTGCCCAGGGGTTCCTCCCTCTATGGCTGGCTCCTGACTCGGTGCCCCTTGCTTCAGGAGGGGGACCCTGCGCTCAGATTGGCTCTGCTCACTCTTCCAGGGCCCCATCCTGCAACGGCCCCCATGCAAGGGGGAAAGGGAAAGTCCTCATCACCTCTGGGAAAGTTGCCTCCTTTATGGCCCCCGGCTGCCTGTAGATCCCCCCATCCAGCTGGGACATCTGCTCAGCTCTCTCCTGTTGCCACCTTCTTGTCCTCCTGTCCCTTCCTGTCCACTCCTCTCTGACACCCAGATCCGAGCTGGGGCAAGACTGGCTCCGTCACTGACTCCCTACAGCACTGCGCACAACAGGGACTTGGTTTGCCAGGAGCTCCTGGCCTATAGGGTCCCCCAGTGTCTGCGCCTGATCACTACCCACCACCTCCTCCTCCCCCATCTCCTTATCTGCTCCCTCCACCCCCACATGCCTGGGAAACCTTCCTAAGTACCCTCTCCAGGCCTGGAATCCCGCAGGGCGAGCAACACTGGGAAAGCTGAGCCTCACAGTGGAATTTGTTTTCTCTGCCCCTCCCATCCATCCCATCGTCCTGCCTGGCCTTGGTCACCCCCGCTGCTCTGAACACCTCTCCGTGTCTACATTCCTCCAACCCAGATGCAAACGTTGTGGCTTGGTCCCAGGCCCAGCCCTAAAACTGCAGTGGTTCGGCCCCTGCCAGATCTGTCTGTGCCGCTTTGCATGCACAGAACAGAGCCTAGCCCTGGGGGGGCCACCAGCAGGCCCAACTCCCAGGCACAGGAGCCTCTGACTGGCACACTGGCTCCAGTGCCTGCTGCTCAGCAAGGAGAAGCCAGAGTGGTAACAGAGCTCGCTCCTTTCCCTGTGCCAGCAGTTCTGGAACACGCCACTCTCAGCATGACTAAGCAGGCACGAGGCTGCAGTCGGGAAAGGCCGGGGGCCGATGCAGCACTGTCCGGAGCAGAGCTGCAACCACGTGTGCCAGGAAAGGTGCCTCCGGAAAGCACTGAGCCCCGAACAGTGGGCCCTGGCCCACCAGGGGGGCGTGGGAAGTTTGCAAGTGGGTCGCAGGGCCATAAGCAAACATAGCTGTCTCCCAGCCCATTAACGTGAGCTGTGCTGCGCCCCCCGCCCCCCAGGTCACAACACTCAGAGCAGGGACCTAGGCCCAGCCCCATGGCTCAGGAGTCACTGCTGTGGGGAGAGAGCAGGGCCAGCCGCCAGGGCTCCCTTATGCTCTGGGCCAGCCAGGATTAGGCCAGTGGGTGGGTCATGGAGTCTCCTCTCTAAACAGAGCACAGAGATGGCCTGGATCCTGGCCTCACCTGCCCAGAATCCCAGTTCTTCAGGGCCCAGCCGTTTGCCGCACAGTCACACTTGTGATGTCACTGTTGGTTGCTGTGGCAATGGGTATGATGTCAGGGGGTTGCTGTCTCAGCTGGGAAATCTTAGGAAAGCCAGATCTGTTTGTGGGTGAGAACCCCAGTGGTTTTTCACTGAGGCCCATTTAGATGCCCATCTCCCAGTCTTTAGAAAGGGCGGTGGCTCTTTTAGGTGCCAGGCAGGCAGGGCTCTCAGCCTCTGCTGATGGAGATCATCGGGCAGTGTGCTCTAACATGGCTGTTGGGAGGAGCTGTCCATGACAAAACTGACACGCAGCTGCTCAGCCGAGGCACGTGGTCATGGAGATCTGTCCTGGGCCAGCGCACAGGGGAGTCAGGTCCACTTTCCATTCCAAACTTTGCCTGCTGGGTAGTCACAGGAAGTCACGTCCCGCTCTGCATCTTGGCTCCCCTCCCACCCTGTGTTGACCCAGCCACAGTGGCCTCTGTGAGGCAGGGACCCAGCACAAGAGGCCCTGATCTCACCTGCAGCATGCAGGAAAACAGATTGGGAAGGCAGTGCTGGGAGTCCGTGGCCTGGGCTGGACATGAACATGATGGCTCCTTCTGGCCAGAAAATCCAGGACTCTAGAACACAAAGAAAGGACAGTGAACTCTCTGTGGCTGTTCAGAGTTTGAATAATTAAACGCTACAGCCTGAGTCTGTGCCACCTGCAAAGAGCTTCACATTGTGACAGTGTGCTGGCAATTCTCCGGCGCCTCGGGTGCCAACAGACCACACAGCAAGCTCAGTGCAAAGGGAGAAACCAGTGACCAGGCACTCACCTGGGGAGCGGGGGGATTTTGGCAAGTGAGCAAAATGCCATTAGTTTTCCCATTGCCCCATTCCCACAATGAAGGGCAGAGTTGCAGCCTGGGTGCCTAGGTTAGTACGGTACCCCAGGACATTTCTGCAGCACTCCATATTTGATGTGTATCTATATTAACCCGCAGATGTATATATGTGAAATGCCATGTCACCCTGCTGCTTCTGGGGTGGAGCATAGCAGCTGCTGAACAATGCAAAGGACAATGACACAAGAGGCAGAAAAATTCCAGCCCCAGATGGGCGAGCAGGGCCATTCTCGGCAGGCTGAACAGGGCATTGTTGTGGCTGTCCTTCAGAGCTTACAAACGGAAAAGGAAAACCAGGGTGGGAGAAGCATGGAAAGGATGCCGTCTCCTGCTGGGGGTTTAAGCACACATGCCCTTCTGCTGGCTGCTGTGTAACTGCAGAAGTGGGCTCTAAGAGGAAGTGAAGAAACAAGGGTGCAGGTAAGAAATGGATTTTGGAAGCGCAGGGGAAAGCACAGAGTCACCTGTGGGAAAGGCAGATAAGTGTGTTACATAGCCCTGCTGCATCTCTGCCTGGCCTCTTCCTGTCCACCATCTGCTGCTCCTGCATATGACTGCAAGGGAGCAGGAGGGGGACTGAGTCCCAATGTTCCCTGATTTTGTAGCCCCTCCCTTCGGGGCCCCTGAGTTGCATGGGAAATGCAGGCAGGTAATGGGGCCATCCTCACGCTGCGGAGAGAGGAATTCCACAGCAAGGGTCCCTGCAGGCACAACGAACCTTTCGGGTCTTTTTCCTAAGAACAGCCCTACTGGGTCAGCCCAATGGACCGTCTAGGCCAGGATCCTGGCTTCTGTCCGTGGCTGATGGTTCCTAGCATTCTCAGCTTTTTTGACTGAGTGGATGTTAGCTAATTTAGGCTCTGTCGTTTGGTATGTACAGTTGGGCTCGTGTTTTCAATCATTCCACCAAGTTTCTAGATGCCTATTATATCAATATCCTCATTTGGCACCAGGCACTCAGGTTCTTAGTACACAGACTTGTAGCATTTGCATACAAGCTCTTCCAAAAGTGGTTAATATTTAGTTGGCTGCCTTCATGTGATGTAATTGAATGGGATTCTTTTTGTTTGACTGTTTCTCTTCATTCCTACATCTACTTTATTAACATCTATCCTCTCCTCTTCAGTATGCCACAGAGCATCCCCTTTAATAAATCCTCCCCCAGGGGATGTCTCTGTCCAGCCAGGTACTCCTTCATACCTGTCACCTTTCCTTCAGCTCTTTGTTTAAAAACGCCTCTGTGACCTTTTTAATGTCACATGTCAGCAGCAATCTGGTTCTGTTGTGGTTTAGGTGAAGCCCATAATTCCTGTATAGACTTCTCCTTTTCCCAAAGGTTTCCCAGTTCCTAATTAACCTAAATCCTTTCCCCGAACACCATTATCTCACCCACACATTGAGACCCTGCAGATCTGCCTGTCTAACTGGCCCTGCACATGGAACTGGAAGCATTTCAGGGAATGCTGGAGGTCCTGGACTTCAATCTCATAAGATAGCAGCTTTGATTTGGCCTCAAGGACCTCATGCCTACCTATATGTACCCAAGAACAGACTAGACAAACCCCAGGGATGGTAGATGGTGCTCGGTCCTGCCGTAACTGACTTGATGACCTATCATGGGCCCTTCCTGTTCTCTGATTCTACGGCCCCCGTCTCCGCCTAGCACCACACATAAATGTGTCACGAGTTCTTGAGAAATGTGCTAGACAAATGAATATGTAGGCTTAGAGAACAGACGGTGGTCGTGGTCCAGGGGTCACCAGTCACATAGTGAGTGGTAGGAGAGAGATCCTAGAGGCCAATGTAGGCTGCTAGCTCAGAGATGAAAATCCAGAACCCCTACGATAGCCTGTCCCGCTGGCACTGGGTCTCACAGGAGGACCGTGGCATGATGCAGGGCCTGGGGCCAGGAGAGGATGCTAGAATCCAATGCCCAGTACAGCAAGGGACCCACGCTGAGATGGGCTGGAGATGGAAAGGGTTACAGTGTGGTCCACGGTGCCCAGGGGAGGGGCTGCAAGGCCATGGCCTGGGCAGGTGGACCGGGGCAAAGGGCTGTTGGGAAGGAGATGCCAGGGCAGCACCTGGCTGGGGTGGGAGCCGGACGTGGGGGGAGCTCAAGGGCTCCTTGGCCCCACACACACAAGGAGGGCAGCGGGGAGCCGCAGGGGCCCGGGTGCCCAGGGCCAGGGCTGCCGCGGGTCTTCTAGCGGGGGCTCCATCCAGCTCCGGCCGGGCGGGCGCGGGGAACTACATCTCCCATCAGGCCCCTCCGGAGCCGGGCGCGGCTTGGGCCGGTCTGCAGCCAGCAAGGCCGGTCCCGGCGCACCCCCGGCGCGTAGCAGGGCGGGGGCAGGGGCCCTGCGGGCCCCGCTGGGGCTCGGCTCCCGGCGCTCGGGCTGAGCGGCGCTGCGCTGCGCGGCCGGGCGCATCCCTTTGTGTGCGCGGGCGGAGCGCGCAGCGGTGCCTGCTGGGGCCCGGCGCTGGAGCGCCCCCCTCGCGGGGAGCCCCGGAGCCGGGACCGGGCGCCGCTTGCCGGAGATCCGCTGCCGCTGCTAGCCACATGCGCCTGCAGCGCCGGCCGCCTCCCCGCGCCCAGCCGAGAGGATGATCGGCGCCTCCTCGGCCAGGAAGGGGCCGGAGGGCAGGTACCCGCTGCACTGCCTGGTCTGGCACAACCGCGCCCGCGAGCTGGACCGGGAGCTCAGCACCCAGCAGGTGGGTCCGGCCGGCGGGCGGGGGGAGCCCACATGGCAGGCAGGGCTTGGCCAGGCCCCATGGCAGAGGTGGGGGCTCTGGCGTGGCACGCTGGCCCCGGGGCGTGGCGAGGCGAGGGCTGGGGTCCTGCTGCTCGATTTGACACCCCCACAAAACCCTGCCCCCCTGAGAGGCCCTCGCTGCCCCTCACCAGCGCCAGGCACTGCGGGCGCCATCCCTCTCGCCGTGGGCAGTGCCAGCGTGGAAGAAAGCAGCCGGCCGAGATAAGGAAGTGTCGGGCACAGTCCCCGGCCGCTGGCTCTTCGCACCCTGGGGACTGAGGCCTAAGGGAAGGGACACGGACTGGACTGTGGCTTGGGACTAAATTGCTTCACCTCTCTCAGGGGCCCAGCTCCGAGAGGGCTCCGCACCTGATGGATGGCACTCAGCACCCTGGCCCTGGAGCTGCCCTCACTGAAGCTCTGCCCCTCTTTCCATCCAGCTGGGTGACCGGGGTTTTCTGCCAGCGCTCACCACTACAGGACCTGAGCAGCAGCTGCATTGGCTGGCTCAGCTAGGTCCCACGGCGCACACAACATCCCCTCTGGCCCAGGCGTGCCACCCCCTGACGAGGATCACCTTGCACGGCAAGGCTGGCATTTGCCTAGGCCTATGGGCGTAGCACCCAAATCCCGCTGAATTTCAGTGGGCTTGGTCACCTGGTTCCCATGGGCTCAGGTGAAATTCCCAGCCTGAGTGTTTAGGGCAGGGTGCAAGAGAGGAATGCTGGCCTCTTCCGCCTTTCCTCCAAACCTGCTTTTCTTTGGACATTTGTCTTTGCCTGACAATTACTCTGGAGTTGGGGGAGTCTCTTATGGTGAAAAGGACCGGGCTAAGAGCACGGACTTGTCCCTGTGGAAACGGGTGCTGCGCACATCAGAACTGCTTTCCCTGGGTGCACTCTCTGGTGAGCACATATTTACTCCTAGCGGATGGCAAGAGTTCCTGGGACTGCTGGCCCTGACAGGTAACAAAGCTGGGTTTCCAGTGTCTACAGATGAATATACCAGCTTGGCTGGATTTTCTTTCTCATTATTATTCAAGTAACTGGGAATCCCAGATCCCTCCTTTTCTTCTCTCTATGGGCTGGGGCAAAACTCAGTTGTGTGTTGCACACAAGGGGGCCCAGGTGCTGCTAACGCCCAATGCTATGAGACAAGAGCACTCAGAACCTTGCAGGATTGCAACCTCCTCTGCCGCGTCTTATTCCGGCTGGGATGTTTGCATGGCTGCTCTGCTTCTCTTTACCTTGCCTGACTGTTGCCACACCCGTCTCTATTGTGGCAGGCAGCGTGTGGAGAGATCCTGGCCTACATGTGATTTGCATGTTGGAGGGGAGGCCCACTGTGAGCTCTTGCGTTATCTTTACTGATAGGAGTGGCGGGGTGGGATGGGGTGGGGGGAGATCACTTTCCTTTTATTTCACTTGTGATGCAGGGGCATTTTGAGTAGCAGCCTGGGGAAGCTGAGATCTCGGCTAAGTTGAAGAAATGAGTGCTGGCTGCCCCTCTCCCTGTGCCAAGAAAGTACATGGCCAGCTTAAAAATAGCAAGGGGGATTTTTACTCCCTGCTTGCTAATTTGTGTCTTTGAGGAGGTTGCGGCGGCTTTTCCTCTGAAGGAAAAACCTAGCCAAGATGCAGGCGATTTCTCCCCATTTTCTGTGACTTGGCTGGAAGCAGAATAGACAGCAATGTATAGGGAGGAAAACTAGTGCTTGTGAAACCAGCACCACTCCCTGGGCTGGCGGCCTGCACATTCTTAGGGAGAAAAAGACCCTAACTGAGGTGCCTGATGAGGGCTGCCGGGCTCTGCGCATCCTGGTTAGTGCTAAGCCAGGTAGCACCAGCAGCAGGGTTTGGTTGATCCATGTCAGACCTCGCGGATGCTGTTGTGATTCCCCGTCTGACCTCCTCCATGCATGGGGCACAGAACCTCACCCAACCAGTCCTGCATCCTGCCAGAACATCTAGCTGCACATCTCTTGTCCAGCCTGGTACCTCTCCCAAAACACAGCCCACCATGCAACCCCTCAAACTTGTCTCACCAACATGGCTGCAAGGGGCGATTGTCCCTTCCCAATGACCCTGCACCATGGCCTGCTCTGGGTGCTGCGTCTGTTGCCTGGGCCTCAATCTTGCCAACACCCCTGGCACAGTGCTTCCTCCTGGAACTGCCCCAGGAGGGTACCCTCTCTGTGCAGGTCATGGGGGAGGGCTGTTGGGGGGGTGTCAGGCCCATGAGAGAAGTTGTTTGGGGCTGCGTCTTACTGAGCCCTGGCTTTACCCACACTGAGCTGCATCGAGTCAAGTGAGGGCTCTGTTAAATAGGGTCATCCTGGACCCAGCTTAGGCAAAGTAACCCCTGGAAAGATACCCCAAACCGACCCTTGGAGAGGACTCGGCACATGCACCTTTTGGGGTGCGATCTCCACCCTGGCAGGGAGAGAAAGCTGGGCGTGGCCCATGGGAACTCTCTGGGGCGAGGCAGCGAGACAGGGATAGGGCTAGCCAGTCTCTGTAGGGGTGGGAGGGCCTGGGGTACAGGAGGGGGAGCGCTGTGAAACTGGCTGCTTGTTAGGACAGGTGATATCCAATCACCTGCTTTCCCCTCTGCGCAGATACAAACTGCGCTGCCCAGGAAAGACAGCATGGAACGCAACAGCCCCCGCTGTGGCTGGGAGGGGTTCCCCAGTGGTGCTGCGTTGGGGGTCATGCAGAGTCCAGATGCTGCAGGGATGGGAGCAGGAGGGACCCGGGCACGCTTGGAGAGATGGGCTGCCGAGACTACAGCTCCTAGCATTCCCTGCTCAGTTCCTGAGCCTCCGGTAGCTGAGAGCTGTAGTGTCCTGGGGCTGCACCTCAATTTCAGTGACTCCTGCTGTGTGCTAACAAGGCCTGGCTCCCAGCTGCTCCCAAGAAGTCTAGGCTGCACACGAGCTCCTGGGTAGGAAGCAGAATTAATCTGAGTACGTGCGGAGTGGGAACATGGAGCACATCTGTAGCGGGAGGGGACTCCCAGCCAAGCAGACATCCCCGCCCTCACCAGTGACAGCACAAGAAAGAGCAGCATACGAGCCTCTCGGACCCCCTGGGTGCAGCCCCAGGCAGCTGCTTCTCCGGCCGTTACCACTGCCCAGCTCTTTGGAGCAAAGCTGGCATGTCACGCCCGTGCAAGCAGAGAGTCCTGGTGGAGATGCAGCTGAGGTTGGCGTAATGGGCCCTGAAAACCAAGGCTGGCCCACCTGCTCCAGGAGACATGATCCTGGCCCCTGGCACTACCCCTTTGTGCTGGCCAGCGAGAGCACGTAGGGCGGCCACGTGGGTGGCTGGGTAGCTGCCCAGCCCCAGAACTGGGACACGCTGGCCAGCTGAACTGTGTGAGCCCTCCCCTGGCTAGCAGCGGCTCCCTGGGGGGTGAGGGAAGCAGCGCGGGAGCAGAGTAGCCTGGTCAGAACCTGTGAGGAGCGGATAGGGTGGGGGCTTGGCTGAGTGAGTTGCAGGAAGGGAAGAGCTGGGCAGGTGAGATTGCCCTAGATACTGGGGGCATGCAGCCAGGATGGGGCTGTGCTAGGACAGGCTGGCAGCCCATTCCCACACCCTGCTGTCCCCGCAGGAGCTGCATGTGAGCAGGGAGCTGCTCGACTCACCAGAGGCAGGTTCCAGCAGGCACTGAGGGGCGAGCGGGCCTGGAGCCCACTGGCACGGCCACTCGGATTGGGGGAGCCAGGGCAGCACAGGATTAAGCAGCAGGAATCATGAATAGTTCTGGTACTGGCAGCCCAGGGTGCCTACAATGAAAAGCGACATTTCAGGCCTCGGGATGAACTCTGCAATAACCCTTCCCTCCTCCCTGTCAGCACCAGGAGCTCGGTGCCCTGTGACGCCAGCTGTACCCAACTGCCCATTGGCAAAGGCTGAACTAACCCACACTGCAGAAAGGCCAAGTCAGGTCCACACTCATTGGGTGGCAGGAGGGAGCCGTATCTCAGCCTTGGGGCCAGCGGACAGAGCAATAGGGTGATGGATTAATAGACCACAATTCTGTCCTCCCCTCAGGAGCCAATGGGTCGCTGGGGACAGGTCCCAGGCCCTGCTCTGCCCCAGTCACCAGAGCTAGCTTTGGTTCCTGATTTTCCACAGTGAGGGGCCCTCATCCCACCCCACTGAGCCCAGACCCCAGGAAAGCCCTGCTCTTGCAGCCTGGGAGAAACTGCTCCAAGCTGGAGGGCCGGGCAAGGGCGGGGTGGTGCTGTTTTCTTTAATTAGAAACCTTTTCACCAGCGCAATTAAGAGCCTGCGAGCAATCACCTTGGAGAGTGTTTAATTAATGCACTGGCTCCCGCTACGCTGGAGGTGCTGTGTCCAAAGCCAGTTTCATTTCTGGGGCACCATGCGGGCAGGGCCTAGGCCTCAGTGCCAAGTGGGCCGGGCCCCCCACTGGGCTGGCTGCGATCTTGCCCTGTGGCTCAGAGGTGCTCGGCTCTGGGAGACAGGATTCTGGCAGCCGGGAAGCCAGGGCAGCTACGGGATGTGTGCCGGATACAGGGCACGGCGCCAGGGCTCGGGAGGGACACCACAGAGAGCAGTGTGGGTTCTACATGCCTGCAGGAGTGGGCACGAGGGATTTCACAGCTGGAGCTAAGCTAGGAACCAGGCTGAAGGAACTCTGCTCCCCGTGGGACACACCCCCAGCCGGGCTGGCAGCACCCTGGGAGCCTGGGGCAGCTGCGGGGACCCCATCCACACCACCAGGGAGGGGAGCTGGTGTTTCCCTGGGCTGGGGATGAGGAGGGACCTGCCTGTGCCAACCCATGGCATGGCTCGCACTGCCTCTGATCTGGGGGGTTCCTCTCCCTGCACAGCCCCACAGGATGTCAGGGCATCATGGGCAGGTGGCTGGCTACCACTGGCCACAATCTTGCAGCCTAGGGGCTGCCCCCCCACTGCTCTCTCTGGGTTTCTTTCAGCAACAACAAGAATGGCCCCTGGGGCCAGTGTCTGGCAAACGAGCACAGGGCAATTAGCACCGGCAGGGGAGGGGCACCAGTCTCCAAGCAACCTGCCCTCCCCCGGTGCTCTTGGGGAGCTTCTTATAGCAAAGTTGCCCCCTGGGCTGTCCCCCCTCCCCAGCCAGTGCCTCTCACCCCCAGCCTGCAGCCCCCCAAAACCCCATGGGGGAAGAGTCTCCCACCCTCTGACCTTGGCTTCCTCTCAGGGCCCTGGTGCCTCTTGCCCTAGGCGTGGAGGAGACGCTGGCCCAGACACCCCCATCACATCACAGCTCTGCCCGGTGACAGAGGCCCACCCAGCACCGACCCCTGTGGCACAGTGGGTGCAGCCCCCTAGCTGGGCCAGGCACTGGCTGGCTCCCTGTTCCTGCCACAGACCCAGCTGGGCTTCCCCAGCTCCCGCTTGCATGTTCCCAGAACCAGCCCCATGGAGCAGCTCTGGCTAAGGAGCTCCCAGCTGCCCCATAGGGCCGCCAGTGGGAAGCCAGTAACCCTTTCAGGGCCGCACAGCACCATGATGTCCCTGCCCTGACGTGGAGGTGAGCCTGGAACCCGTAGGCTGCAGGGCAGCTGGCGTCAGGCTGGTTTCTGTAGGTTAAAGGCTGGGGTGTCCCTGGTGCTAGCTAGCCAGGCTTGCAGTGGGTGGGGATGTCACTGGGGCCCACCCCCTCCCCTGGTTCTCCCAGACCCCCCTTGCCCACGGCAATCACACGAGTGCCCATCCTATCCCCCCCCCATACCAGGACTTGGAAGCTGTCCCAGCTGCCCCTTGAGCTGGCAAACCCGATGTGTCCACTCTTCAGCATGGCATGAACCACTGTGTGGCACAGCAGTGTGCGGGGAATGAGTGAGACAAGCACTCTCCCGGGGACACCATGGGAAGGTGTGTGGAGGTGCCCGCAGAGCAGGGGCCTGGCACTGGTGGCACCCATCCTTGAAGAGATGGGGACGCACCAGCTGCACCCACACTTCAGCCTGGGGGGAGCCATGTGCACTGAATGCCCTGGATGCCAATGGTCAGGCTATGCTGGGCAGTAAAGGAGCCGAGGTCTCGCCGTGGGCCATCATCATGAACACAGCACTGAGTGGCAATGGCTGGCCCTGGCCAGCCGCGCCTGTGCCCCAAATTCCCAGCCTGAGGCCTTTCACCAGCTAGTCCCTTAGGCAGCCCTTGCACCAGCCCGCCCCACAGCCATGACTCCCAGACCCCAGCGGGGCCTCTGGAGCCCTGGAGCACTGAGATGCTGGGTGGGGCGGTCAGGTCCTAGCACCCCCACAGAGGTGATGATGGCTGCGAACCGCCTGGCTAAACCTCTCCTTGGTCTCTCCTAGCAGGTGGATATTGAGCAGCTGGACCCGCGGGGCCGCACGCCCCTGCACCTGGCCACCACACTGGGCCACCTGGACTGCGCCAGGGTGCTGCTCCAGCACGGCGCGGACGTGGGCAAGGAGAATCGCAGTGGCTGGACAGGTGGGCAGCTCCCCCTGTGCGGGGACCATGGGGCGCTGCCATTCTGGGCACCAGGGCCAGATCTTTGCTGGTGGTCTCAATCCCCTCCCCTCCCTCAGATCCTGGTGGTCTCAATCCCCTGCCACATCCCCCTGCTAGCTCAGCCAGGACTCCCCCCCAGCCTGCCACTGTCCCCCAGCACCGACCTCTGCCCGTGGCATTGCAGCCCCAAGATCTCGGCGGTGGGTGGTCTTACAGTGCCCGTGGGGGTCTGTTGCTGGTGCCCACATTGGCATGTGTGCGTATGCCCTGCCTGGGTACTGCCCCTGATGCCCACCGTTTGCCCCCCAGTGCTCCAAGAAGCTGTGAGCACTTGTGACCTGGAGCTGGTGCAGCTGGTCCTGCGGTACCGCGACTATCAGCGAGCCATCAGACGCCTGGCTGGGATCCCCGTCTTGCTGGAGAAGCTACGGAAGGTACGTGTATGTACACGCACACTCTCTCCTGCCGCCTGGCCCTGGGCCAACACGGGATCCAGGGGCCAGCGGCCCCCTGCCCTGCCCTGCGGAGGTGCCATGTAGGGGGGAGGCTGTCCCGGGGCACAGCCGGGACACCTGGCTCCCTGCCCAGGAGAGGCTTGCACAGCAGTTGCTGGGTGTAGGGGGGGTCCCAAAGGTGACACTGGGTGCCCCTCACCCCAGCCTCTCTCCTCTCCTCAGGCCCAGGACTTTTACGTGGAGATGAAATGGGAATTCACCAGCTGGGGTAAGCTTTGGGGCCAGGATGGGGGAGGCTGTGCTCATCACTTCCCACCCCCACCGGACACACCGCAGATCTTAACGCTCCCTATGCCCATGGGTGCCCCCCCCCCCAGTCCACACTGGTGATGACCCAGCCAAGCCCCCTATGTCCCTGGGCCTGAGTGCCATCTTCTGCCAAGCCCTGGCCTGCTGGGGATCCCTCTGCCTCTCCCTTCATCTGCCCGGCCCCCCGTCCTGCTCCCCTCCCTGATGGGAAAGCTCTGGCCATGCCACAGTTTAGGGAATTTTATCCCGTCCCCTGGAGAGACGGGCCCCAGGCTGTGCCCTCACTGGTGGGACACCTCGACGCCCCGCAGGGCAGTGTGATGGGATCGGGGGGCCACAGATGCTCTGGACAGGGGGCAGAGACCCCTAACCTTGCCCTCCCTGCAGTGCCCTTGATCTCCAAGATCTGCCCGAGCGACACCTACAAGGTGTGGAAGAGTGGCCAGAACCTGCGCGTGGACACAACGCTGCTTGGCTTCGACCACATGACCTGGCAGCGGGGAAACCGCAGCTTTGTCTTCCGGGGACAAGGTCAGTGCGGCACCGGGGAGGCTGCAGCAGCCCAGGGGCAGTGGACTTTCGCAGGGGGAGGCTGTCCCTGCGGGACAGGCCAGAGGGGCAGTTTTGGTAGGGGAGGTACCGGAGTCCAGGGCACGGGAGCGACACAGAGCTGGGGAGCAGCCCCCTGGCCACTGCTCACTACCAGGGAAGAGGGACTCTGCCACACATGGTGACACAGCGTGGGCACACTCAGACACGTGTGCTCATGCACATGGGCACACACTCACAGCAGCCCTCACGCCCCCCGTGCCTATGTGGACGCCCCTCCCCTCCTCATGGCAGGTACTGACACGCAGCCTCCTCCCCGCAGACACCAGCGCGGTGGTGATGGAGATCGATCACGACCGGCGGGTGGTGTCCTCCGAGACGCTGGCCCTGGCCAGCCACGACCGCGAGGTCTTGCTGGCTGCCGTGCGGCCCACCGAGGAGCAGGTGATGGGGCGGCTCACCATGCCCGTGGTCACCACCCAGCTCGACACCAAGAATATCGCCTTCGAGAGGTGGGCACACAGTGGGCAGGGCCGGGCTCAGGGTGGGCCTGGGAGATGGGCAGCCCCCGCTGCAGCCCAGACATCTCCCCTGCCCCTGTGCTCTGGGTCACTGGTTCTGTGCAGCCGGCTGGGCAGGACCCATCAGATGGGCACCCATCTGTGTGCAGGGGCCGCCCTGGAGGGGCTGGCGGTTGCTCACCACTGCCTTGCTTTGCCGCCAGGAACAAGACGGGCATCCTGGGCTGGAGGAGCGAGAAGACGGAGGTGGTGAATGGGTACGAGGCCAAGGTGAGGGCAGGCAGTTGCTGCCAGGGGGAGATGAGGCCCCCTTGCCAGCTGTGGGAGGGACAGGAGGAGCCGTGGCAGGACCTGATGCAGCACAAAAGCAGGGGCTTGTCTGGGCGTCCTCGACAGGGGCTTGTCCGGCCTCCGCCAAGGCCATGATGCCCCAGGCTCTGCTGCCCCAAGGGGCTGGTCCCTGGCAATTGCGCCTGTAGATCACAGCTGGGGCCTGGGTGCCAGGGAGAGCAAGCCAGCCCTGGGAGCTGGCTCTCAACCTGGGGACCCTGATCATGGCGCCCAGGCAGGGGGTGGGAACTGCTGCCATCCCTGATCTCCATCCCCCACAGCCCTGCTGCGGGGCCACACCACCAGGGTGGCTGTGGGGCAGAAGCTGGAGCAGGGAAAGCAGCAGCCATTGGCATTCGTGCTCCTCCCCGCAGGTTTATGGGGCGTCCAACGTGGAGCTCATCACGAGGACGCGGACAGAGCACCTCTCCGACCAGCACAAGGGCAAGAGCAAAGGTAGGTGGCAGAAGGGGAGAATGTGGGGATGAGCCCTGTGCCCATTTGTACCTCCTCTGTCCGCTGCTGCCGTCCCAGCCCCATAGCTCTCCCATCTGCCTTTGGCTGCGGGAGGCAGCTGCGCTCCAGCCTGGCCCTGCTCTGCCCCAGCTGGGGAGCTGCCGATGTCACAGGCCATGCTTTCTCCCCGCTTCTCTTGCAGGCAGCAAGACCCCACTGCAGTCCTTCCTGGGGATCGCTGAGCAGCACGTGGGGCCCAGCAATGGGGTGAGTAGCAGAAGACCCCTGGCACAGACTGACTCAGCTGCGGGGTGGCTCTTGGGCCAGCATGGCCCAATGGCTGGGGGAGTAGAGCAGCCACATTTGGGTGGATCAGCTGTGGTCCGGCCACATTAATGAGGCCTTTCTTTGTCCCGGCGCAGACGCTGATCACGCAGACCCGAAGCCACACCAACCCCACGGCCATCACCCCTGAAGAGTACTTCAACCCCAGCTTTGAGCTGGGCAACAGAGACATGGGGCGGCCCGTAGAGCTCACCACCAAGACGCAGAAGTAAGGAGGGGGCCAGGGCCCTTGCCAGAGACAAGCGGGGAAGGCCGGGGGTAGGTGGAACTCTCTGCTGCAGGAATGGGCTGGAGATTGCTCTGGGAGAGAACGGCAGGGCTGGGGCATGGCCAGGTGCCCCCAAATCTGCCTGGGGTCAAGCAGGGAAGGTTAGCATCCCATGGGGAGCCCTGGCACCTGGGCAATGAGCAGCATCTATCCAGGGGGCTCTGCTGAGGCAGTGCCAGGCATGGCCCATGCTCCCGTGGGCCTCTCTCCCCACTGCAGGTTCAAGGCGAAGCTGTGGCTCTGTGAGGATCATCCGCTGTCCCTGGGCGAGCAGGTGGCTCCCATCATTGACCTCATGGCAATCAGCAACGCGCTCTTCGCCAAGCTCCGGGACTTCATCACGCTCCGTCTGCCGCCCGGCTTCCCTGTGAAGATAGGTGAGGGGCCGCCGGGGGCTTGGCGCATCAGCTTTTGACAGCCTTCAGTTGGCCGGTGGCTGGATTGTATGACTGGGGTCTCTGCCCCCAGATGGGGCAGGCTGCTGCCCACACGAGGTGCCCGTGCTAGTCCTGAATTCCTGCGGGGAGGGTGGGGTGGGCGGAGGTGCTGTCCTCCCTCACGGTGGGTGCCTGCTCTCTCGCCCTCAGAAATCCCCATCTTCCACATCCTCAACGCCCGCATCACCTTTGGGAACCTGAATGGCTGCGACGAGCCCGTCAGCTCTGTGCGCCCCAGCAGTGAGGCGCCCTCGCCCAGCAGCGACTCCTCCAGTGTCAGCAGCGCCAGCTCCCTGAGTATGCGACGCCGCGGCTTGGGCTGGCCCGGCCTCGGGGCAGTGAGCTTGTGGGGGTGGGCGAGCCGCTGGGGTCCGTGGTCAGCCCCTCACACGTCCTGAGCAGGCCCATGTGGTCCCTGAGCCCTCCAGCTCCCCACAGGGTGGCACTGTTCCCCCCACCCCGGCACTCACATCACCTTCCCACTGGCTTTCTAAGGAAGGGGGGGGTGTTTGAGCCCATCCGCATCCCCCGTTTGACTCACCCCTGGGGGCTACCAGCCCGGAGGCCAGTTGCTGCAGTGTGCAGGGCAGCGGTGGGGCCTGCAGCTCCCAGCATATACGGCAGCCGGGCTGCTGCCTGAGCTGGCAAAGGGCCTGCAGACAAGGCGTGTGGTCTGCAAGGGTTGCCCGCTGTGTCCCCGTCCACTGATGGGCACGTCTGGTGCCTGCAGCCTCCTGCCAGGTGTGCGAGATGGACCCATCCCTCTTCGAGGCCCCACGGGGGTACAGCCTGCTGGGCAGCCACCGGGACACTGTGCGCGAGGAGGAGGACGACCTGCTGCAATTCGCCATCCAACAGAGCCTGCTGGAGGCTGGAACCGAATATGATCAGGTGGGTGGCTGGGATGTGCGGCGGGAAGACCACGTGTGGGCACACCACAGCCCCACCTCCCCTGCCCTCTGTGGCTCTGGCACACACCAGGCAGTGGTGCCACAAGGGGTTCAGGGCCCACTGGGAGAAAGGCCTCCATCGCTGGCCAGGTTTAATGCCATGTGGTTTCTCCTGCCTGCTGCAGGTCACCATCTGGGAAGCGCTGACCAACAGCAAGCCTGGCACACACCCCGCGTCCCCGGAGGGCCAGCGAGGAGACAGGTTGGTAAGGCCTGGGGGGGGGCGTTGGAGCTGGGTGGGGCGGGTGGTCATCCCCTCTCAAACCCTGAAGGCGGGCCAGCCCACGCAGCGAGGTCTCCGAGGCAGAGGGCAGCCCAGCTGGGAGACGGGGTGCTGGCTCTCCCAGTGATGTGCCCACGCTGTGCCTCAGATTCTCCAGCTGTAACGATGGCGGGGGCTTCAGCATCCCGGCTCGGGGTAGAGGGGCTCCTGTGCCCATCCGCCCCCGGGCCTAAGCCTCAGTATTCAGGTGCTGGCCTCAACCCAGCCTTGGCACCTGGCTGTCCGGGCTCACCAGTGCACTGTTCCCATGCCCCTCCAGGACGCCCCAGCACACGCCTCCCCCCCGGCCAGCCGGCCCCCAGCAGCAGGGGGGGGGCAGTGGTGCACCCAGCCCCCTGTGCCGCAGCTATAATGACCAGCTGCGCCTGGCCATGGCGCTGTCAGCACGGGAGCAGGCGGAGGCGGAGCGGCGCACACGGCAGGAGGAGGAGGACTTGAGGCGCATCCTACAGCTCTCACTGACAGAGAAGTAGCCCAGCGCCAGCCGCAGGCCCCACAGCCTCTGCCCAGCATGCGGGGCCAGTCTGGGGCCCGGGGTGAGCACAGCTCCAGTGGAGTCGCCTGCACCGGCCCCCACCGCCACAGACACCGTCGCACTGAGCCGTTCAGAGACTTGGGCCGGGGGCAGAGGGCCTAGACCGCCTGCAGGGGATCCTGCTGCAGCCAAGGGAGGGGGAAGCCTCCGTGATGCCCCTCTGGGTGCCAGCAGTGTGGGCTGTTTCCCCGACCCCCCCACAGGACACCTCATTAACCCTGCCTGCCAGCCCACATTGCCCCCTGCTCCCCAGGCCCAGCCCAGCGAGGTCGCGGGGGCGGGAGGGGGTTGCAGAATGGGGAGGGAGGCAGATGGAATGGGGCTGTGGCAATAGGAGGTGCCCTGCTGTGAAGTGGGGCGGCCCCAGCCCCATATGCATGCTTCTGCCCCAATGGGCTACAAGGCTGGAGACTGGGGGGACCCAGCACTGGGCCAGCAGGGGACAGCGGGTTAGGACTGAGGGGCACCAGCTGTGGGTGCTCCCTGCTATTGTGACACCGGGAGTAGCCTGCCCCATGCCCACCCCACAGAGCCGCCTTGGACTTATTCTTCCCCTTGGCAGCTGGGCCTGCCTGAGCCTCCTGGGACCCACAGCAAGGGCAGGGCCCAGCTGCAGCCCCTCCGCCAATTCTTCAGGGACACTGCTCACTTCTCCACCCCTCCTCTGCCTGCCAGCTGCATGGGCCTCATGGGTGAGGCTGTTTGTGCCAGGTCCTGCCTTGCCCCAAAGCTGCCCCCCAGCACTGAGCCCAGGCCCTGGCCTGCAGCTGAACAGGGGATGCACAGCACCACTCTCCCCATGGCGGAGCCGGATGAGGCTGGTGCCCAGGGTGCTCCTAGGGATGTGGGAACAGAGCTGGTAACCAGGGCTAGCTGCTCCCCCCAGCTGGAGGCACCAGAGCCCCAGCTGCACCCATACTCCACACAGCTGCCCCCTCACAGCACAGCCACTCCCAGGGCGCCAAGGCCCAGGGACAGCAACAAGTGCACTTAGCCAGGAGCCAAGCCACGCCTGTGACTGCCAGCCATGCCCCTCCCGGCCCTCACCATCCCCAGCCCCACAGGGGGAGGCCTTACCAAAACCTGCTTGTGGGGCAGGGCAGGCACCACAGCTGCCTGCTGACAGCCGGCACCGCGGTCCCTCCACCCCCTGGGTTCCGCTGGCTGGAGAATGGGCCGGGGCTCCAGGCAGCCTACACCACACGGCCGCTGCTGGCCTGCCAACTCTGGGGTGAGCCCTGAGGGGTCTGGGGTGGAGGGTACCCCTGTCCCCCTCAGCACAGTCCCAAGGCCCTGCTTCCTGGCACAATCCCCACGCAGGGGCTGGCTTGTTTCTGCCTGCCCCACACACTCCAGCCCCATGGGTGAGGGGTTTCCCAGCCCCCTGAAGCGCACACTCTCCTCACATGGGGCGCTACGCCCCAGAGAACCCTCGTCGAATGGTGCTAACTCTCCGAGACCACGCCAGCCCCTGCCAAGCCACGGGGCCTCACTCATTTTACAGAGGATAAAAAGTGCTGGCCTCCCAGCGCAGGGGGTGCAGCATGTACACAGCGTGCAGGCCGCCCCTCACCGCCCAAGGGGACAAAGCCAGCACCCTGGAAACCAGGACAGCAGCGGGCACCTGGCTCGCGCCCAAAGCCGCGATGGGGCAGGGCCCTTTTCTTAATTGCCCACGAAACCCCTCCACCCACTGCCTGCACAGCCGGGTACCTGGCCTCGGCCAGGAAGGGGGCCCAGGCCCAGGGGCTGTGATCATGGTGGACACCAATAAAATATCATTAACATTTTTCTCGCGTTGGCTGCTGGTTTCTCGGGGTGGAGGAGAGGGGTAGGTACGTCAGCCGGTCCCTTCCCAGCTTTTCCCCCCAGCCTATGCTGCACAAGTGGAGGGAGAACACAGTGGGGGTCAGTGATGCTGGGGAGGTTACTCCTTGGAGAGCCCCCCCAGAGCATGGTCTGCCTCCTGCTCTTGGCAGCTGAGAGGTTGTGTGGGATAGTGGTTAGAGCATGACATTGCTGGGTTCCAGGGGCCAACAGTGCACACACGCTTGGCAGCCTTCTTGCAGGCAGCTTGGGGGCATGCTAGGCTAGACACCCCCCCACCCCCCGGAAGTTACCTGCCAGGCACATGGCCTGGTGCAGAGAGCTGGCCTCATGGCTTGCAGGGTGGTTGGCACTGTGCTGGGATCCCAGGGATCAGCCAGCCCCCCATGATGCTCATGCACCCCGTGCCGGGGTAGGAGAATGCAGCTGTTTAGTGCTGAGGGACAGGAGCCAGGGGCTGGGACCCATAGCATAGGGTGACTCCTGATAGCCCTCTGGGCTACTGTCCAGCTCCCCCAGGCCCAGGAATTTCAGGGGCCCAGATGCCCAGCTATTGCCAGTGAGGAAGGTTTGCCTTGGATTTTACTAAACTCCCCTGGGCCCCCGGCTCCCGGAGCCACATAACCAGCCCCACCAGCCACAGCCTCAATTATAGCAAGGGAGGAAGAGGGGGTCGGCCTTCCTTCACAGGCCACAGACCCAAACCATCCCTGCCACTCAGCACAGCTCCTCTACGCACAATCCCATGGGCCAGGGCTGGACATGGCCCTCCCCGCTGCTCTGGCTCCATGGCAAGAAACATGGCTCCAAGCTCCCCCCTTTGGGGTTTCGCTTTAATCCTTTAAATAAGGCTGGGTCCTATCGAGGCCGGTGCCCTGCCCGCCCAGCCCGGTGCGGGGCCCATGGTGCGGGGGGCCGCTAGGCCGTGCCGTTGGTGAATGTGCAGAGTTTGTTCTCCAGGGCAGAGATGCGCTTCTCCTGCGCTTGGACGATCTGTTGCAGCAATTTGATCTCCTCCAGCAGCTCCTCCAGGGCGGGGCGCTATGTAGGGAGCAGAGATGTGGGTCAGAGGAGGGGGAGCTGGGGGTCGCGGCGGAACCTGGTGTTTCCCTCCCATCCCATGCCCCTTATCATGGTCTGTCCTGTCCGAGCCGTACAAAGGGTCATCGTGGCCCCTTCCCTAGGCTCCAGAGCCCCCCAGCCCTAAGCAGAGCTCCGGCCCTATGTCCGTGCCCCCCACTGGCTCCTGGCCTTGCCCCAGTGGATGTGCATCGGCCCTGCATGGGGCAGGAACCTGGGCACAGACCTAAAGGGGTGACTGCCAGCCGGCAGCTAGAGTAGATTCTTCTCCGCCTGAGTGAACCGGACCGTAAAGGGAGGTCACGGCTCCTGGCTCGGGCAGCTCCGTTCTGAGAACAGCAGGAGCATTGTTCAAGGGAGCCCAGGGCGCCACCAGCCATGCCCCTGGCTCCTGCTCAGGGGTCAGCAAGGAGTGACCCCGAGAAAGGCTCTCCCACAACCCCCACTGGGCACTGGGGAACCCCCCTGTGATCCCAGGGAGTCTGACGGGGTGGCCCTTGGGGGTTGAGGGGGCGCCTGGGCACTTACCGAGGAATTGGTGTCACAGGCGGAGTGGCTGCGGCGTGGCCCCACGGGCGGCTTGTTGTCCAGGATGTTCTTCCTGGTGACCTTGAGCTCACGGTTTTTGACGGGCACATAGCCGTCCCGCAGTGAGATGAGGATGGGCTCCGCATCCTTCCCCGCCAGCCACTCGTCCGCCTCCAGGGCTGGCTCAGGGCCGGGTGTGTCAGGGTACAGGTCGTCCTGGAACAGGTCCGACTGTGGAGAGTGCAGGGGCCTGCTGAGGGGTCGTGGCATGGAGCACACTGCTTCTCTAGTGCCACGCAGCCCAGTACCCCCTCTACCCGCCCTCCCCTGCTCACACCAGCCCAGTGCCCCTCCTTTCCCCCACACCTAACCTGCTCATCTTCTGGAGCCCAACGACCTGGGAACCCGACCACCATGGTGCAGCACCCAGGGCAAGCAGGGCTAAGACCAGGGGTTTCCCTGGTGGGACTCACCTTCCGTGGCACCGTCATGACAATGGGCTCGCACTTCCGCTCATGCAGCTTGAAGAACCTGGATAAACGGGCATGTGGTTCTGGGCGTGACCTGGAGACCCTCTCCTGACCCAGCCCCCACTCCCTTGTAATGGGTTGCCCTTCCCACTCCAGAGCCCACCAAGGCCCAGCCCCCTCCCCCATGGCGAAGACCCTGGAGGGCTGGCACCCCATGGACTGGGCATAGAGACCTGGCCGGGACTGAGAACTGAATGGGGGCGATGCCCCACACCAGCAGCCATGGGCCCATGCAGGGCCTATGGGGAGAGCCACTGGTTTGTGGGGCAGCAGCTGCAGAGGGAGTGTGGGCCCCTGGGCAGCCCTACATGCCATGGATATGCAGAGCTCCACACCCTTCCCCAGAGCCAGCCACGCCCGCCTGTCGCTGGCCCCACCTGGCAATCTCGCACTTGCTGACATCCAGGCCCCGCTTGGGCATGAACCCCATGCCACGCTGTGGCTCCTTGCTGCTATAGGTGTTCAGGTAGTGCACGTAGGGCGCCTCTGCCGTGATCTCAAAGTAGCGGATGCTGCTGTCACCCTGCGGGTGGAAAGTGGGCAGGCAGGGGCTGGGGCTCAGCATCCCATGGGGCAGGGATGGGAACCCGCTCTATGCAGCCCATGGGGAGGAAAAGGGACCTGATGGCACTAGGCAGTGGTGATGCTCTGCCTGCGGGCAGGGCGCTGGGATCTGGCCAGGGCCCCGGGTGCCCACCCCCAACCTTGGCCACTCAGGGGCTGGGTGCAGGATCTAGCCAGGGCCCCGGGTGCCCACCCCCAACCTTGGCCACTCAGGAGGCCGTGTGTGGGATCTAGCCAGGGCCCCGGGTGCCCACCCCCAACCTTGGCCGCTCAGGGGCTGGGTGCAGGATCTAGCCATGGCCCTGGGTGCCCACCCCCAACCTTGGCCACTCAGGGGCTGGGGGCGGGATCTAGCCAGGGCCCTGGGTGCCCACCCCCAACCTTGGCCGCTCAGGGGCTGGGGGCGGGATCTGGCCAGGGCCCAGGTGCAGCATTACCTTTCCACACAAGTAGACAATGCTGGAGTCTGGGTCGTAGAAGGGGAGCAGCACCCCATTGCTTGTGTCCATCTCCTGTAATGCGATCGGCTCCTCGAAATTCTTCTGCGGGGAGGATGGAGTGCAGATGAGAGGGGGCAGGGTGGTTCAAGCTGGTTAGAGACACACTGCACACGTTAGTCACCCAGTCGCCCGTTGGGCCCCAAGGCACTAGGCAGAGGACAGCTCTGGCTTTTGGGGCCTGGCCCAGTTTGCCCTTTATCTCCCCCCAGAGATAAATGAGGGTGGCCATGGGGCCAGCCCACTCTGCCTCCACTGGCCCTACCTCTGCTATTCACCCTCCTTCTTCTCGGTCAGGACCATTCCAGCCCCACAGAGCTGTATCCTGGTCTCCCCACGCCCCCACAACAGCAGAGGCAGCCAGGGAGTGGGGGTTGCCCAGGCTGGCTGTGTGCTGGGGCCCTGCCCTCCCTCCCATGCCCCAGAGGCTCCGACCCCCACCCTGACTGAGCTGTGTCTGCCCACCAGCCCCCCGCACCTGGCCAGTCTGCCCCGTGCTCCCAGCATGCACTGCAGTCTTAAGCCTCCCCCCGGTGCAGATTCACGTCACTCCAAGCCCTGGGAACTTGGCACCATCCGAGGGACAGCACCCCCCTGCTACTTCCCGAGGCAGGGGGTTTGGCCTTCACATGGCCCCTGGGCTGGTGCGGGGCCCCCACCCCACAGCTCTGACCGCTGGCCGTTCCACAGAGCTGGGCTTGCAATGGGCAGAGGTCTGTGCCCACTTGAGAGTCTCAAGGACCACCAGTCGCTGAGGGAGGGCACGAGTGGAACTGGGGGAGCCAGCCCCTCCCCACAGGAAGCCCTCTTGGCTGCTCAGAAGGATCTTGGACATGGTCGGCTCTGAGGGTTGCCCACGCGGTGCCCAGGTATGGGGGGCACATGGTTAATGACAGTCCCTCCATTCCACAGAGAACAGCCCAGAGGACGTGGCTGTGGGGCTCTGCTCCCTGCCCAGGGGCAGCAGGGCAGAGCGGGTACGTGGAGGGGATGATGGCCAGGTACCCACAGGTGTGCACTCCATGCAGCAAGGTTACCGGGTCCCACAAGCCCAGCTCCCGCTGGCTCATGCGGGTAAAGCCCGTGGTAAAGATGTGTCCTTCCCGCGTGAAGATGGCCCGCATGGGCCTCATTCCTTCATGGGGCGCAAACCTCTCCTGGGGAAGAGAGGTAGCTCGTTACCGGGGCTGGGGCGGAGTCTGCCAGCCTTGGAACCATGGCCCAGCCTGCCCCTGGTTCCAAGGCCCTGGAGCACGGGTGGTGAGAGAACCGTACACGATGCATGGAGAGCCCATGCCCAGAGAGACCAGAGACAGGCTGCAGTGCCAGGGGCGATCCCACCCGGCAATGGGCTGCTGCCTACAGACGCCCACCAGCAGCACATTGCCCCAGCTCTGCACCCCGCCGGGCACGTGAGACCAACTAGAGCTACTGGTGAGGACTGGGGCATGCTGCAATCGCCTTCTCATACCAGATCCCAGAGCGCCAGCTGCCGCTCACTCATCTTGCTGAAGCCCGTGGTGAAGATCTTGCCATCTGCCATGAAGATGGCTCTGATGGGGCGGGCGCCTTCATGCGGCTTGATTTTCTCCTGGCGCCGGTGGTTAGAGGGTTAAAGTCAAAACACAAACACATAGGCAGGCTGTTAGTCCAAGGTTAGCTGCGTACCAGACCCAGGTGGAGCAGATATGAGCCACCCCAGATTTCGGCAGGGAGGCAGGTCTATGTCACGGGGCTCTGTTCTCCTCAGAGGGGCACAGCCAGGCACTGGTGGAGTGAGCTCCTCACCCTGGTCCTGCCCCCAAGGATGAGAGGGGTCTCCATGCCGTACCTCAGGGCTGAGCCTGCGAGCGAGGCGGCTGTTGGTGCTGTGGGAATCTGTCCTGCCCGCTACCAGCCATCAGCACTGCCCTGAGACCAGCCATCCAAGAGAAGCCCTTGGCCCGTGCAGGGCCCGGGCGTGATTGTGCAGCACAGTGGCAGGCCGGCACAGCTGGGTGTTAGCGCTCTCAGAGCCGAGGGAGAGGGCTGGGATTGAGGCATGGAGCCAGCCTGCCCCAGGGCAGTCAGCTGCTCCCCTGGGGAGAGGGGAGGGCATGGCCCGGAGCACTTGTGGCAACTCGGAGACTTACCCAGCACCTCGCTGCTCCCGGCTTTGGAGACCCAGTGAGAACAGGCCAGGCCCGGCTCCCACGAGGCATCTCAGCTACAAGGAGTGTGAAGGCCCCATCTCCCAGGGGCAGCCCAGGTTCCTTAAAGCGTGGGGTGGAGCTTGCGCTCCAGGGGCAGGGTATTGCTAACAGCAGCAGCCTCTGAAGTGCCATGCTCCGTGCTTGGGCGCCCGACCGCCATGCTGGAAGTGGCTAGGCAGGCGGCGGGGCCGGGGCAGGGCCGCGGGACTCACCGCCAGCACCCGCCGCTGGCGGGGATCGATGATGCGCACGTGCTTGTCCTTGCAGGTGGTGACGAGCAGACTGCCGTTGTGATTCCAGCCCACGTTGTAGATGAGGTCACCATGCAAGTCGTCCAGCATCAGCAGCATCTCGCCCGTGCCCACGTTCCACAGGATCAGTAGGTTGTCACCGCCTGAGGAGAGGGGAGGGGGAGTCACGTGGCGGTCGCTCCCGGCCTGGCGTGCAGCCAAGGGATGGCGGGAGCCCCTGGCCTGGGGCCTTACCTGCGCTGAGCAGCACATTGCGAGCCGTGGGGTGCCACGTAATGATGCCCACCCTCTTGGAGTGCCCCTCCAGCGTGACGGCGGGCTCTGTGATGTTCCGCACAGGCACGTGGTCGGGGATCTGCCAGACCTGGGGGGCAGGGAGTGAGCACTCGTGAGCCTGGGGCGCACTGCCCTCTCCTGGGGGTCAGAGCCAGACACAAGTGTGGGGGGAAGAACCACCCGGGATCTGAAGGGGCCGACGATTCCGTGACATTATCTGAGATAAGGAGCTGTAAGCGGGTAAGAGCCAATTAACGTCTCCCCTAATGTCCTGGCCTGTCACTCTGCCCAGGCAGTCACGGAGAGGGAATCATGCCCTGAGGACAGTGGGCCCCTCCTTCCTCGCAAGTGCCCAGCACGCTAGGGTGTCCGGGGGTCCCGAGAGACCCGCCTGGCAGCGCTCACTGGGAAAAGGAATGGGCATATGCAGCTCTACTGATTGGAACGACACCTAGGCTGGCCTCGCTATGCCTTGTAAGGTGGGGCAGGGGCCCCCCCCGGCACATTCCTTCGCTCACCCTGCCTCAGGCGACATGGATTCTGGCCCTTCCCAGCCTGTCGTATCTGAGAAGCTGGCAATCTGCACAAAACATGGGGGTCTCCCTGTTGTTGCTGCCCACCCCCAGAAGTGGATGCCCCCCGGGAGTGGCGAGAACATGGAAGCTCCAAGACTTCCCTTGTCCCCCCACAGCCGTCAGCTAGAGAGAAGGGGCCCCCTGGATCTTCCCCCTGCTCCAGTGTGACTATTCTTAGGTGCTGAGTCGTGTCCCCGGCACTGGGAGGGGGGCCCTGGGCGCTGAGTCACCCACACTACAGCCGGCGCCAGGCGAGCACGTGGGACCAGCTAAAAATAACACCCATGCTTCCAGGGAGTTCAAAGGAGGAGCTGTGCACTGGAGCACTGCTCCTGCGCAGCTACCTGGCCCCTGCCTCCTCCCGCAGCCCCTCCAGAGTCTCCCACCCTGCTCTCTATGCCCCCTGGGCTCCCTCTCACCATGTCCCCGGCCCTCAGCCCCGTCCACCCCATACCATGACTGTGGTGTCCTCGGAGGCACTGGCGATGACGTTGTCGTTGTGAGGGGACCAGTCAATGTCCAGCACTGGTGCCGTGTGCCCGGTCACCAGGGGGTAGTTCTTATCCACTCGCCCCGTCTGCGGCACACAGGAACAGCAGTGAGCAGGGGACAGACGGCAGCGCCCCGGGCCCCCCACTCCCAGCTGGGGTGCCATTGCTCAAGCCCCCCAACTGGGGCCACATCGTGGGCAGCCAGCACAGGTGCCCACATCACCACACGACTAGCATACTCTACAACGTCCTCAGCAGACCAGGGGCTGGATGGGCCATGGAGCCCAAATCTCCCTCTCCCCCGGGACCAGGCAGATGCGAGGACGACCGTCCTGCTTTACCCGAGCATCCCGGCTCCCCGTCCATCCCGCTGGCTTTCGAGTGTCTGACACAGACCCTGGGGATGCTGAGCAGGGATATCACTGGGAGCCAGGACTCCAGGCTTCCCTTCTCAGACTGGGCAGAGAATAGGGCGATGGTGGCTGAGGGCATGAGGATGCCCCCTGTTCTCACTGGTGGGTGGGGCTGGCCCTGGGCCAACCTCTCCCTCTAAGGCCTCTCCCCTGGCAGGGACTGGGCTGCGCTGGGGCATGCAGGCAGTGAGCTAGAGAGCCCACATCGCTCCGGCTTAGGGACTGCAAATGGATCCTGGCTTGATTCTGCTCTCACGCGTGACCCAGCTTCTCACACTCTGAGCCCATCCTGCCTGCCAGCCAGCCGTGCTGCACTTGGGGTTCATGGTCAGTGATGTCACCCTCCGTGCCCCCAATTCCCTCACCTGCTGGCTCTGACCCCAGGCAGGCAGGGGACACCCACCTCCCACAGGGCGAAGCCAGATGTGTCACTATCTCCCAGGGGGCAAGAGCTAGCTCTCCTCTGCCACAGCTCCTTCTGCCTCTTGAGCTCAGAGCATGAAGCAGCATCACCCCTGCTGAACAGAGGGGAAACTGAGGCACAAAGGCAGGGCCTGCAGTGAGTCAGTAGCAGAGTTAGGAATGGGACCCAGGAGTCCTGGTGGACCATGCACAGCAGGACACTCCACCACCCATGGAATACCGCTGCTGTGTCTTTGCTGGTCAGAGAAGCAGAAGCTGGGGCCCTGGGGCAGTCCTGTCCCCTCACTAGGACTTGAGGTGGGGAGAGCCCACATGCAGCATTTGACCCCCTGCCCCTTCCCATGCTCCCTCTCTGCTCTCCCGGCCCAGCCCTTCACCCGGCCAGCGAGCTGCACACGCCAGGGCCCGCTGGCCAGCTGGAAACTTGATCTGCGGAAAAAGTGACCCCGTTGCTTCCTGCCGTCACCTCGATTGTTCCCAGCATGAGTCACACATTATTGTGAGCACAGCCTCCCCGCATGGGACAACTGCTCCAGTCCATCTCTACTATGAGTCTGCCTGGCCACGGGCAGCCCAGCAGGGTGGGGGATCTAGGTCAAGGGCAAGACCTCTGGGCACTGGCGAATGCCAACCTCCATGCTCCAAAAGAGCTGGTGAGCACAGGTGGCTGTGGGGGAGTGGTGATGGTGGCAGGGAATGGGGAGAGGCGAGGGGTGCCAGAGTCAGGGGGGCACAGGCAGGTAGATTGGGCGGTGCTAGGGGCCAGGCAGGACGGAGTTGATACAGCAGAGGATAACGGCCACTTAGCCAGAGGAGCTGCCAGCGGCTTGTAGCCTGGGGAGGTGGCAGGGAGGCAGATTTTACCAGAGTGAAACACCCCAGAACTGCTGGGACAGACCCCGTCAGATCACCCCGCTCTCTCCGCTCCTCCCACTGCCTCCCAGCCAGGCTTCCGGCCTGCTCCCCCGGGCCCCCCAGGAGGAAGGCGGCACAGGATGCCACTCCCCGGCCCTCTTGACTCACAGGCAGATCCTGTCTGCTCGCTCCAGTGCCTGGCTGGGGGTTGGCTACAACAGCCATAGAAGCTGCCAGGCCCTGTGTGGAGAGGACAGCACGCCCTGGGCACCCTGCACCTCCCCTCGGAGCCAGTCACGCACATCCTTCTCCGTGGACGCTGCTGCAAAGCAAGCCGACCCTTGGTCCCGCGATTCCCTTCCTGAGCAGCCCCTGGCGCTGTGTGCCAGAGGCCCAGCCCTCCTGCCGCTACCCGCTCCACAGCCAGGGCAACATGCCCTGCCAGGACCAGTCACCCTGCAACTGCCCAGCCTGCAGCCAGAGGGGCGGGCCCCAAGCCCACTGGTGAGACCCCAGGGGCTTTGGAGGGGCTGGCAGGGAAAGGGCCTGACTGCTCCTTCTCCAGCCCTCGAGAGCTGCCCCAGGTGTGGACTGTGGGGAGGAGGGGGGGTCCTTCGCTAACAAACCCTGCTTGTGGCAGCCGAGGCCAGAAAGGAGCCACCCTTGGCAGGCCGCTCGCCCCATCAGGCTGAACTCGTGCTGGATGGGGCAGTAGAACCCATCCATGTCCTGTGCAGAGCAAACCCCCAGAGCTGGGTGCAGCTGCAAGCCCTCAAGCACAGCACCTCGACCCAGCGCCACGCCTGAGGCCACACTCCCGGGACGGGCAGGACGGGAAATGGGCTCTGTTCTCCCGGCCATGGCCCTATAGTCCCAGTATAGGGCCAGGCCTCACAAGGGACTGACTGCGCTCCTTCTCTGAGCCTTCCCGGCTCCTAGACTAGCCAGCTGCTCTGCCCCAGAGCTAGGCGCCATGGGAATTCAGCCTGACCCAGCCCCATTACCTCGACAACGTCTCTGAGCTCCAAGCCCTGAGACCTGGTGAGGCCAGGCAGCTGCTCTGCGTGTGGCTGGGGGAGGCAGATGCCCCCAATCCCCGCACGCACCCCCCCCCCCCCCCCCGGCCAGTTGGATTCGTATCCTGCAGAGCTTGCCTGCCAATGCAAAGGCTGTGGCTATGGCAGCAGAACTCACCGCTCCCTTCTCCCCGCACTGTTTCCCTTGGGGGAGCTGGTTACCTCGACCAGCCACCGACCCTCCCCTCAGAGCCTAGTCTGGCTGCAGCACCCCACATATCCCCACTGTGTGCATCACGCAGCACCAAGCCGTCTGCACCAGCACGTGCCAGGCTCCAACGAGACATTAGCCCCTGGCGACGGCAAAGGCTGGGCATGGGTGAGGGTCAGCATGTCTGAGGTGCATGCTGGGGAGCCCAGAGAGCTGGCAGGACCCACCCCAGGCCCCCACCTGCAGCCACAGCCCCAATGAAGCCAATGACTCACCTTGGCAAGGGGCAGCACCATGAAGGCCCCTCCACCGCCGGACTCCACAATGATGGCCAGGAACTTGGGGTTGACAGCACAGAAGGAGCTGTCCCACGTCACCTTGGACACACGGATGTCCTCGTACATCTGATCCGCCTTCACCGGCTGCCCAAAGACGTGCCGAAACTTACTCTGGCGCACCACCCTGCGACTCATGGCTGTGAGGGAGAGGGGGTCAGTGAGAGAGGAGGCCCTCAGTACTGTCAGCCCTGGGTAGCCTGACCAGATGGCCCTGATTTCCGGGGACGGTCCCCAATTTAGGTAATCTGTCCTCAGCAATAACCTGTCCCTGGAAATGTCCCTGGTTGGCTTTGTCACAAAACAATGGTTTAAAAGTGGGGCAAAACTGTAATAAATAAATGAGACACAAATACTAAAATGTAACCTCTGCGCTACGCTTCAGATTTTACTCGTATGTTACACAGCCAGAGTGAGGAATGCTGCTGCCTGGCTTCCAGGGACTCGGGCGGCTGCTGCCTGCCTCTCCACTAGGAGCTGGGATTGGGTGGGAGACCCCAGGCTGGGACGCAAGGCTGTGGGCTGGGAGTGATGGGCGCTGACAGTTATGGGGGGAGCTGGACTAGCAGGAGGCTCAGTTGGATCAGGGGTTTCTCCTCACTTTTTGTCCCAAGCTATGGCATTGCTATAGAGGTGTTACACAGATGTCACATCAGCCTTCAGAGGTAGCTGCATGTGCATGGTGCGCAGAAGTTCTCCTGCCGCTGAGATTCTCGGTCTGGAGTGTCCAGGGAAGCGAGGAAACCCCCATGCCCTAGGGAGCGCAGCCCCAGAGGGTCACCGCCATCCTGGTGAGTCTGGCAGTGAGCCCAGGTGCCACGTGACAAGGCAAAGCCCCTGCGGCTTAGGGCTACAGATCATCTCCTCAGCAACGCCAGCACATCATCCTGCTCTCTGGCCTCAGCGTATCTAGATGGGCCTACAGCTCTGGGATGGGAATTGGGGTCCACAGCCCCGCCCCGTGGCCCCTTGGGCTTTTCCACCACCAGGGTGCAGCTCAGCTGTGCAGAAACCAGAGCGTCCTCAGGGCCAGTTCCAGACAGTGCAACAACCCCCCCAGGAACCCTCCATCCCAAACCTGCCCACCTCACTCCTGCTGCTGAGCCAGGCGCCTGCTCCCACCAGCCTTCTCTGGCGCAGACCCAGAGCAGCCTGGCCCTACAGGGAGGAGCTGTGCCTCTGCTCACCCAGCTCTCTCCCTGGGGAGCAGGAGAGAAAGGACACAGCCTGTGGCTGGACAGCCTCCATGCTGCGGTGATGAGGATGGAACAAGCAAGGAAAAGGGCAGCTGGGATATGCAGCAGCCTAAGATTGCAGGGGTGACTGGCCATGTAGGGGTATGCTGGGGTGCGTGCACCAGCTTCCCCTGGCAGGGCTTCCAGGAGATGTCGAGACAGCTATGGGAAACGGTTCTCTCTGGCCCAAGGGGCCACCTTCTCTTGAGGGTGAGGTGTGGCCAAGTAGCCAGACGTAGCAAATGCCCCCTTCCATCTCCCTGTGCCATCCTCTGTCCCCAGCAGCTCCTGCTGTCTTTTGTTACATGGCCGGCGCTGGGGGCTCTGTGAACACAGTCCATACAACTTGGGGTGGTTTCCATCCACCTGCCCCTCTGATCTCTGCTTCTTACAGGGGCTGGTGTTCTCAGCCCAAGCTCCTCCATGCAGCCGTCCGCCCCCCTGGCCTACGGGCAGCTGTGACATTGGAGATGGCTCTCAGCCCCTGCCTTGTCACACCTCGCTGGGGCTCCCTGCCAGCTCCTTTCCCATCCCTCCTCTCAGGGCTGAGAAATAAATCTCTGAGAGATGCTGAGCCACCTTAGACCAGATAAGAAAAACTCAGCCTTCCACTAGCATCCTAGTACCAGTGCCCTGGCCCACTTCACAGATGGGGAAACTGAGTACGGAGTGGGAAATTACTTTCCCAGGGTCACCCAGCTAGCCAGTGGCAGAGCTGGGAATTACACCCAGGTCTCCTGGGTCCCAGTCCAGACACAGACTTGTGTACTCCCTGCTCCCTCCCCACAGCTTATTCGGGAGTGTAAGGGGGCTGGGGCCAGCGAGGAGCCCAGGCCAGCTGGGAAAAGAGCCCATCTTTACCCCAGGCCCAGGCTTTGGCCCTTGCCTTAGTCCAAAAGGGCACCTCATCCTGACGCAAGGCTGGGGCTGCAGGGCTGGGATGCAGACCCCGTGGGGTGCTCTGCTCTGTCCCCTAGCGCAGCCCGCAGGGCTCACCCCAGACTCTCTGCCGAGCCCCTCCCGGGTGCAAGTTGTGCTGCACAGTGCCCGACAGCTGGGAGCCAGGGGCTGCGCCAGCCACGCTGGTGCCCGAGAGACTGTGCCTAGCCAAGGTATAGCGGACACGGCTTGGGAAGCAGAATGGTCACAGGACAGATGCCTGCCCACCGGCCGGGGCGTCCCTGCGGGGCTGGTACCCTGGTATCCCCAAGGTGCAGCCTGGGCTGGGCCTGGAGCTGGTGGGGCCAGGCAGGATCTGCTCAGGCCTGGCAGGAGATGACCTTGGCAGGGTCCCCGGAGGCGGCACCAGGCTTTGTTTCCCTTGCCTCACTAATCTGTGCCTGCCCCCAGAAAGTGCCCGGGACCCAGCAGCGCCCCCCACGGGTGCCCGGGACCCAGCAGCGCCCCCACGGGTGCCCGGGACCCAGCAGCGCCGCGCCGGGCCGAGCAGGGCCAGCCCGTGACACAGCGACCGGCTCCGCCGCGGCTAACGAAGGAGCCGCCGCCCGCGGGGGACGAGCCCGAGGTCACTTTCCTAATATAGCCACATCTGCGCCGGGCCGCGGGCCTCGGCGGGGGCAGGGACGGGCGGTGCTGGGCAGCCCGCACCGGAGCCCGCCGGGCCGGGAGCTGGGATCCCGGGGGCCGGGGGATCCCGGACCGGCTGCGCTCACCTGCTCCGGGCGAGGGGCGCTCCCAGCTGAGCCCAGCCCGCGGCCGGAGTCGGGCTCTGCCGGTCGGAAACTGACGAGGCGGTCTGCGCGGCCCGGCCCGCGGCAGCTGCTCCCCCACGTGCGGCGCGGCGGGGCTCCGAGGCGGGCGACAGCTGCGGGGCCGGATCGGGGGCGGGGCGGGCCGGGCAGCCTGGCACCAGCTGCCGCCCAGCCTCCTGGGCGTCTCCCCCCAGCGGCAGGGAAAGGTCCGTCCCCGCGCCCTCCTCGGGTCCTCAGCCCCCGCAGGGACCCCCAGCCCCCCATCACTCAGAGGGCTGTCTGCCCCGGGCCCTCCAGCCCCAAGGAACGGGAGTGCAGAGGGGGCCTACCGCTCGCCGGCCCCGCATACACTAGTGCAGTACCATCATGAGCCTCAGCGTTCAGGTATTGCCAGGGGAAAATACTCAGGGACCCAAATTCCACCTCCACTGAACCTGCACTCCTTAGAGCATGTTAAAAAAAGAAAGAAGATTGGCTTGTCCAGGTTTAGTTAACTACAGAGCTCTGACACTGGGTTACTTACCCCAAAAAAGAGGAATCAGGACTTGGAGAGATCTCCTTTAATTCAAAAAAGTTCTTTAACCAGAGGTTTTGGTTTGCCTTGCAGAAGCAGCTTTCCGCGCCCTCAGGGGCAGATCTGCCTTGGGGAAAATGAGGAAGCACATAACTTGAACCCTCTTCATTGCCAGATGTTGGATTAAACTAGAAAAGAAATTAACAGAAAACAGTGCTGTATCCTGAGCAGTTGTGAGGATTATTACAATCTATACTGTGCAGTGCTGGCTTTGAGACCTGTTCTACTTATTGGAAACTTCATTGCTGGCCCCAGTTGTCACACATGGAAAACTGTATAAGCATTCCTCTATCTATCTCACTTGGGCTCTACTCCTGTAAAAACACAGCACATTGAGAAACTAACTAGAATGACACCTACAAAAAAGACAATATTGCTGAGCGGTTATGGGCACGGGACTGTGGTTTAAAATGTTTGGATGACCTCTGCCAATAGAGATTATGAAAATTCACTGCTCATTGGTATATTTTTCCCAATGGAGAAGAAAATTGTAATTTGAATAAATCACCATGGGCTTAACAAAGGATATTTGTTTGCACTGTAGCTATATTTTTAAATTAGGTGTTAAAATTTAGACTGCAAGAGTCAGTAAATCAGATAACAGGACATGGAAGCTCCTACTGTTGGTAGCTGAGTTTTCACAGTTTCAATACTGACTTAAGAAAACAGATGCAGCCTTCAGCATGGTATACTCATCCCCAGAGATTGAGAAAAAAACCAAGAATCTGAAATAGGGTTCAAGAGCAGCTGAAATGCAACTATGTTCCATAACGAAGAGTAGTCAATAGAACAAAAAGTTCTTCAACCCTTCTACTTTATGTGATCACATTCGACCATGACTGTCCCACAGGCTGAAGGGAAGAGAAGCAATAACACATGAAAGGTGTGTCTGCTGTGAATCAAAAAGGTAATAAAATAAGTGGGATGACAATTCTACACCGTAAACTAGGAAATGAACGCAATTTTATAAAGCATCTGACTGTGTGACTGCATGAAAGCAAGGAGCAGAGTGAAGTTTGAGGTTGAGAAATGGCTCCAAATGAAAACGTTAATCATAGTTAATCAATGTTGGGGAGTTTTTTTAATTTATGCACCAGTGGTATTAAGTCAGGGCACCCAGTAAAAAGAGGTATACCCGGCCTGAGTGCCGGACACTCAGATGTGTACACCTCCAGAAACATAGCGAATGCCTATGCATTTGCCATAGAGCCTCTCCGCTTGCTCTAGGTTCTTCTCTAACACATTACTACATTTACCACTTTTTATGTAAATTCTTAGTAGGACAATAGTGGATGTATATTTTCATCCTTACCTCTTCTTCTTGCTTGTTTTGTATGGTATTAAAATGCTTTCCAGTACAGGGGGGTGAAAACACAGAGTGAAAAGGGATGGTCTCAGCTTACATACCATGAGAAAGACCAAAACTCTTCCTAAGTGAAAGGCTGCCTGACCCAAGGGTTTTTGGCACCCTAGGCCAACTGTGATTTTGCACCTCCCCCTACATGTTATAAGAGATAATATATTAATATTTTTTAAATAGAAAAAAATTCACTTGTCTAATTTGGTGCCCCAGGCCTAGTTCATCTATATGGTTGGGCTGGCCCTGCTCGCAGGCCAATGACTTGATATTTATTAGAGAGCAGATGCCTGTTCAAGTCCTTCACCAGCAAGCTGAGAAAGGAGTTGATCCTGCATCACCCACATACTGAGTAAATTTCCAAACCATTGGACTGGAGAAGGATTCTCAGATCCCGCCTTCCATCATGCCTGTTTAATCGAAGTGGCACAACCCCAAGACGCCATAAAGACCAGCCCGCCTTAGTATGCCGCCAACGTCAGGGACTGGGGCTCACACCTGAGAGACTGTGGAGCCCTGTTCCTGTGCCCTCATCTCGAGTGGGGCAGTAAAGCAGGGAAACCGAGCCAGAGCCTGCCACCTCCCAGGTGGCACCCCCTGGCCAGGGATCACCTCAGGTGCTTGACCCGATTTCTGTAAGCTTGGTAGGTGCCTGCTGAAAGCCCGGCAGAAGGGAAGAAAGGCGGCAGGGCTTCCTGGGCAACCTATAGCCAGTGGGTTAAGGCCATTACCTCTGCTGTGGCAGGGTGGGGGGAAAAGGATGTCCCTGCTTCCACATCAGTTTGAGAACGCCACGCCTAAGGAGGAGAATCATGAACCATCTGCAGAGGGTGAATAAGGATGTGTAGTTCATCCCTTCGCATAACACAACTGGGACGGGGCACTTGCAGATGTTCAAACAAACAAGTCAGCTCTTTTTTCCCTGCAACAGCCAGTCACATCCTTTGGGTCCGGTTGCTAGTTGATGTAGTGAGGGCCAAAACTGTAAGTGGGTGGAAGGAAAAGGAGAAAGCTGATGGCAGATTGGGTCAGCAGCGGCTACTAGCCAAGGCGTTTGGTTGCAGGGGGCCATGCAGGCATCTCGGAGTGCCTGATGCCGCGAGTGGCTGCCAGGGGATGGATTGCTTGGTAAGAGCTCTCTGCTGTTTGTTGCCTTGGCAGCAAGTGGCATTGGGCACCGTCAGAAGACAGGTGGCTAGGCTCACTGGATCACGGCTGTGACTCAGCCTGGCCACTTTTATCTTGTGAACTTCCCCGTCCACTTGATGAGAAAACAGGCTTTGTAGAGGGATCACAGGCAGCAGAGGTGAGTGTCTTAGTATGGCACACACGCCCCTGCCAGGCACCAGAGGCACCCAATGGCAAGCACACCCCAGCCAAGAGCAGTATCAATTTGTAGCCTATAGAACTAGCCTGCGTGCTCTCTCTCTCTCTCACACACACACACTTTTCCTCATATACATAGTTTAAGTAGAGATTTAAGGTTTTTTTTAATAAGTCTAAGTGTTTGCTTTATGATAACAAAATCACAGACTCGTATTTAGAAATGCTGTAATGCAAGAGCCTGCAGGAAAACTCAGCATGCGTGTCTTTGGGACCATTAACCCAGAAAAGGAGCAAGAAGCTTCCATATATAGTTATGACTTTAGCACCTCAATAGCCAGGAAGTATCAAAATGGGGGAAGGGGGATGGGATCATGTCCAGACAAATTTCACAAGTCCACCACAAAGACCATGAAAAGGAACAAAAATAGTAAGTGTGAAAAACATACTGTCTAGAACCATCTGGAAAGAAGGCAAGTATATGCGCAGTGTGTCATTAATGAATATGAACTTGCCAGACTCTACAAGGAGTAACCCCAAGAATATGGGGGAATCAGAGCCAACTTTGGACTTGGAAGGAGGGCCCATATTATTTAGTGTTGCCAGGTGTATGCACCAACTACTTTCTTTGATCTTCTTTCTTAGTTAGGGTTTATTGTTTTAGGATACTTAAGTATTATCAATAGTTTTAGTCCTCCAACTCTTAGCCCTATCCACACCCATCCATGCCAGAGACGAGGGACCAGACATCTCTCTCAATCGGGTCAACAGAAAGGCTGTAAGTGCATTAATCCAAAGTAATAAATAGAAATAGAAATATAGCAGATATATCTTAAAGGACTGCATTTAAATCATTATTCGCTGTTATTCCTTTATCATTTATCCATATAGCCATTTATCTTAACTTTTATTTGTCTATCATTTTATGCTATTTTAATAAAATCTCTAAAATATACACATTTCGTTACTGGTGCTTAATATTCCTGTTGTGCATCCTGGGGGTCCTTGCAAAACCCTCTGCAGTCTGATTCAGGGACTAAAACCTCATTGACTTCTGATTAAATCCATTGGCAAACCTTTAACTCCAACCAAATTACTTAATAACCAAAGACCAGACAATAAATTCTCTCCACAGGAGGGCACCCTATGGCAGTCAAACCCCAGCCAGGCACAGTACCAATTTGCTCCACCAGACGTCACCTGATGCCTAGAGCTTGGTATGGACCACATCAGCCTCAAGCACATCTATGGACCACAGCGGTGTTCAGGGCCAGGGCCAGCCCAGTATCCCAGTTTGGTCTGGCTCCCTGCTGCAGAGCAGTGGGGTCAGGGGACAGGAATTTGGCTGCACTGACTTCTCTGGGGTCCTTTCCACTGGCCAGGGCAAAGGAGCAACTGGAAGCCATCTCTTCAGAGGGACCCATGGCAGAGGGCCAAGATTCTCATCTTTGGCGCACAGATGCCTACGGTGGAGGAGAGGGGAGACGGGCATGTTTCAGACACTTAACACTGACCTGACCCTGCTCTGGGACTTCAGACAGTTGCAGCTGGTGGAGATGCCAGAGAGCCTCATCCCACAGCTCATGGTGCCACCTGAGCATCTGTTTCCCTACAGTGGAGATCCACGAACCAGTGGATCGACATGCCACAGGAAGAGGTGGGCACCTCCGACTCTTGTCACTTTCAGCTCAAGGCTGGATGCCCCTCCAGGCAATTTGCTTGAACCAATACAGGCTAATATGGACCCTTCTGGCCATACTGCAAGAAGAGCTCATGCCTTCTGCCTCCATGGCTGTCCAGTTGTCAGTCCCACGAGCCCCCCCCCATGATATGAAGGCACCTACACATGCTTCATCCTCAAAATAAAAATTTATTTATTCAGTAACAAGAACATTGAATCTGCACGGTAGTGCATGAGTTCACATTTTGAAACCACCACACACGTCGGTAAGTCTCCGGGCCTAATGGGAACATTCCAGTTGCAGCAGCAGGGCAAGGAAAGGTGCAAGATGTCCTCCCCAAGCCTGGAACTCCAGGGTCAGCTGTCTACTCCAAGGAGGGGGCATTCCTGCGGCAGGCGCCTGGCACGGGAGCCAGCCTGCGGCAGTGCTTCTGGTGCGGCTGTCAGTTCTTCAAAAAGAACGGCTCCTACAAACTGATGCACGTAAATCACATTTGTAAGGAAAAAGAAAAAAAACAAAAACGGCACCAGAACCTGCGTTTGGGCCAAACAAGGATCGAGGTGTGCACAGGCCGAGCCCCTCGGTGGTTCCCCCCTACACTGCCAGCAACAGGCAAACTTGGCTGCTCTGGACCCGAGCCCCAACACAGTCTCCCAGCTTTCAGGGGCACAACTGCAAGAAAGGATAAGCCTCAGCCCCTTTCCTGACTCCTGCACCTACAAGGGTCCTGCAGGTTCTCCTCCAGGCAAGGAATGTGGTACTCCTTTGAGCAAGAAGCAATCTCGGCAGGTCGCCCCGCATCCTGGGAGCATTTCTCTCACAATAGAGAGAAGCATCATGCGCCCCACCCAGGCAGGCTAAGCAACACAATGATCCTAGAACTCCAGGATAGGGGTGTGTTATGGTGCTGAAGACCCCAGCAGACAGGGTGTGTGCATGCTGGCAAATTTCCTGATGTTGGGGGGGTCAGGCTTTAGACAAGTGTGTATCAGTTAAAAACGCATGCCCTGACGGCAGCTGCAGTGTGCTAGGTAGCCTGAGATGGGATGAGGCTGGTACAGGAACACCAAGAAGCTAAATTCCACCCTGTTTAAAGAAAGAAGTGACCCAGAAGTGGAGCGACCACCAACCATTCAGATGAGTGCTTGGAACAGGCCACCATGACTGAGCAGAAGGGAATTTCTTACACCTCACGTTTTCTTGAGTGGCTCAAACAGAGACATGTCTCAACAAGCGCAAGAGAAGACCATGGAAAAACCGGCTCATGTTTCGCACACATCCCAGGAGGCCCAAACTCCAGGTCAGTCACTGGGCCAGGTCCGCGCAGGAGGCAATTTACAATACAGCCGAGTTCAGGGGCAGGTGGGAATGGATGAGATACTTACAGGAGTCAGTCATACTGTAAACAACGTACCTCCAAGAGGTGTGCAAGAAATCAAGAGGGCTGCTGCTTTGTACAAAAATGGATTTTTAAAAACACATTTATGACTCCCACGCCCCACCAGTGAGGCTGTCCAGAGATGGAGCGGATTGGAAAGGCTGCCGTGTACTCGCAGCCAGGAAGGCACCTTGACCTATGTCAGTTCCCTGACAGAGGCCCTGGTCAGGCCAAGTGTAACTAACACAGGGTCCCGATAAGCACATGGCCTCCAGATCCCACCCGCCAACCATAAGCCACCTGTATACAAGAGCAGGCAGAGCTGGGCTTGCTTTGGACAGACGCCCCTGGGCCATCTAGCCTTGCCAGCCAGAACCTATCCGCGTCCTAGCCGCTGCAGACAGTGCCCTCTTCCTCTGCAAAGAGCAGCAGCCCTTCTCCTCCCTTCCCATTTTTCCCCACTAGCTCAGTCTTGTCAAGGCAGGCTGGCTCACTGTCCCAGCATGGTCAGCAGGGTGACAGCTTCACGTAGTCCAGCTGCAACAGCGGGGGATGCATTCAAGCCATGAGCCCCAGCACCAGCCCGGAACATGGGAAGCTGCCAGCTCTACCAGGAAAGAGTCCTGCAGCGAGACCCCAGGAGAAAGAAAAAAGAGGGACTCTCCTTGCGAACCAAGGGCTGGTCTGTGAGCAGCAGCATGCCTGTGCCAGCTGACACTGGGAATGTTAGGCCTAAAAGTGCCCTCAATCTCCCAGGGAAGGGCCGGCTACAGGTATTTAAGATCAGGGCTGCCCACTGCATGGCAGTGACATGGCTCAGGGCTTTGAAAGTGCCGTTGGGGTTGGACTGGAGGATTCCTAGCGACAAACTGCAGCAACCCCGGTGTCCCGTGAGCTCCCTGCTGACACCCCAGGCCAGTCCCAGCTCGATTCGGCATGGAGGTCACCAGCGAGGGTCGCGCAGCAGAGGGTGGTGCTGCGACTCACTCGAGCATCCAGCCAGCTTGGGTTGAGACTCAAGCCAAATGTAACGCCTGGTGTCCTCTGAATGATTATGCAACCCAAGGTCAGGATGTAAGACTCTTGGCTACTGACAGCTTCATGTTCTGGCCATGGTTGGCCATTTACTTCACAGCGGTGGAACGGAGAGGCGCCACGGAAAGGCCTGTTCAAAGCTGCACAAGCAATGCCGGAGAACAGAAATTAAGGTTCACAGCGAGACTAAAGCGACACAGGCCGCAAGTCAGGAATCCCAGGGGCCTGCAGTGCTCCGCTCCCGTCATAAAGCTCCTGTCAATGGAGTTATCTGGTGCTGCTGCTCCTGTTACTTTGCCATTATGAGGGGGAGACGGAAAATGCTCAGCTCTAGGACTGAGGCCAGCTGTCTGGAACGCTAAGGAGGGTATTTCCCACTGTCTTCCTCACTGCCACCTCCTCCTGCTTCCATCGGACAATCGCTGCTCCTTCCCCTCAACTCTCTGTATGGACACTCCTGCACGCTGGCTCTGCAGAACCGGCCCAGCTGGAAGTCATGCCAGTCACCAGGAGCCCAAACGGGCGCTGTTCAAACGTGCCAACAGCACTGCGTCTGAGTCAAGGTCACCCTCCACCCGTGTAGCGCGGCACATGCAATACAATACTGCATCACTGGGCACGGCTCAGTCTACATCGCACCACGCCAGAGAGATTAACGTACTTCGCCGAGAGCCCCCCAGTGACACAGCGCCATTACTGCAGGCTGCAGAGCCTAGCCCTCAGCCATCATTCTGCTAGAAAGCGCAAACTGGTTTTAATTTGCTACAGGGAACATCTGTAAAATTTGCTACCATGCACCATTGAAAACCAGCAGCGAGGCTCAGCTGAACACTGGCCTGGGCTCGTTCTCTAGCAAAACCAGCTGAAATTCAGAGCAGGCTCTTTGCAATACAATCCAGCCACTCTGCAGTGGAGCAGGGAGATGGGAGCGATCTTGTACTGCAAGGCTAAGGAGAACAGACACATTTGGCAGAAGCTGGCAACAGGCTCTCACTTTCAGAGAGGGAAGCCAGCTTAAATAGTTAACTCCAACCCAGCTTTTGTGCCAATGACCAGCACTCAGGTGTATTCAGGGGCTTTTGTGTTCCAGTTTACAGAATGCAGTTTAAAGAAAAGCACGTAAGAAATAGGAGACGTTATCTATATAAATACTGTATGTACACCATTTGGGGAGGAAAAGAACATTGAGACAAACCATTGCTCCAGGTTAAGTGTTAAGAGTGAGAATAGACGGGGGAGAGAAAACTCTGCATGAATAGGGGAACATTATGTAACAATTACATCAGCCTCTGGGTTTCAGAGCCAGCTGAACACAAGTGTGAGGAAAAGAACAGCCTCAGGGTTGAGAGAGAATGGGAACTGACGATATGGCCATTAGCGCAGAAGGCCCACAGCAATATTCAAGTAATGAAAGGGTTAACACCCTAGAAAATCATTTGTTTTAAAAGAACACACACCAGTCCTTCCCCCTGCCCCCAAATGCTGTTGTTCAAAATGGGTTCTTTTAAGATCACTAAATTCAAATGAATTTGGCAGCCCCGTGGTTTGGAGCAGATGAGAGGGAGGTTCTGGGCAGGACTGCTGTTTGAAGTGAACCAGACTGGTCTCTAACCACATTGTGCATTTTGGGTTTGTTTTTTCAATCATATTGGAGCGCTCCCTGGAAACAAACCATGCAACTTCGGGCAAGTTTGCATTCCAAAGCTGGAGCCGCAGCAGGAGACTGAAAAGCCCAGCCCAGCCATAAGCTGCCTTGGGCTACTGGCACAAGCCAACCCCAGGTTTGCACTGAGGCAGTTTCAGAAGCAATTGTCGTTGATGTGGAGTTCCAGTTAGCATGAAGTGGATCAAAAAAGCCAAGAACAAATCTTGGCACAACCTTCATATTTACACCAGCTGCCACTCTGATAACTGCCACAGATAGCACCAATTTGTGTGTCTGTGCATTCAAGTTATTTGTGACGTGGTTCCAGTCTAATCTAACCCTCCAGATTTGACCACGCAAAGACACAGAGATGATGCAATTGCCAAAAGCAATCGTCGCGTATGAAAGGTGTTCTTTGAAAACAAAGAATAGTTGAGGTTATCTGAGTTTAAAATAATTAAAAAAATAACAAAGCCTTGCAGTCAGAGTCCCACACACAATACAACCCAAACCTACGTGTCAGGAACAGTAAAATGACAAAATAGATAAAATTAACTAATAAAGTGCATGTTCCTTACATATTACACCTGCCCCTTAGATGAACACAACAACATGGGTTTCGTTTTTTAAAAAAAGTCACTGCTGCGGACTCAGGATCACATGGTATTATAGAACGGATTGCTCATCCGTTTTCTGTCGTTCGTCTTTTTTAGTCTCCTCGCAGGGTGAGTCCTGCCGTGTTGGTGTCTCGGGGCTACGGACAGGCAGTGAGCTGGGAACAGAGAGTCTAGAACCTGTGTCCGTAGCAGCGGAAGAACTTCTTCAGAGCTAGTCAATCTCGGACCTGTGCTGGGACACAAACTCTGCTGGGTTGAAGCAAACTCTTTGGCATACTGCACTGGCAGCTTCTCTACCGGTTGGCTCTGGACAATGCACTCAGTTGTTTTAAGCTGCTCTACAAAATGCTTGGCAGGTCTTGGATCCTGGAAAATAAGAGGAGAGGAGGCACGAGGCTTTTCAGGGGGGCCTTCCAAGTCGCGCTCCAACACTGCCCCACACTTGCCTGGGCCAGTCCTGGAGGAGGCTGGAAGCAAGTCAGGACAGGTCAGGCTGGCTTTGGAAGAGGCTGGTTCCCTCTCAGATAAGTCATCTTGAGAGAGTTCCAGGCAGCCCAGCTTGGCTAAGGATGCTGAGCGTTTCATTTGCGATGGTGTGGTGAGCCCGGCTTGCCGTATTCGGGCCTCCAGTTCCTTCGCACGCAGCTTCACTGAGCTGGGAGTCTCACTGAGGTCTTTGATGCTGGGGCTGCTGGAGCTGTGGGGGAGGCCACAGCAGAGGAAGGAGGCGTCCAAGGCTTCGTGGGCCTCTCCAGCCTTTCCAGCACAGTTATCGATGACCATGAAGTCCTGGCTGCTCAGTTGCCCCGAGATGCTGTCATTCACCCTGCGCAGTGGCTTGTCGCCCTCCCTGCACAGGAGATGCCCCGGCACCACTGGCTCGTTGTCTGTGCTCGTACTCTGTTCCGTAACACCCTCCAGATGCACCACCTGTTGGTGATACAGGTAGCCTGGGTCCGCTGAACAGGAGCGTGTCACGTGGCTGTTGAAGGAAGAGGGATCTGAATGACTCAGCGTCATGCTGTATTCTTCGACCGGGCAGCCCACGGTGAAGGTGGCTCGCCCCACCTGATGCTCTAGTACCAGAGAGTTAAGCAAAGGCCGAGCGCCTGGACATGCAGGAGCTGTCTCAGTGCACACTGAAGGATTCAGGTTTTCATCTACCGGAAGCAATGCCGTAGCCAATATCTCTGCGTTCTCCAGCACGCTCTGCTCCCAGAGATGGGGCAGCACGCTCACGTGGGTACCCTCGAGAATGTCAATCCTCTTCGGGACGGGGCTGTCTATTGATGTCACCACCTTGCCCTCTTCTGCTGCCACTTCCTGCTCAGCGCCCGGCTCTGCCAGCAGAGACTCCTGAGCATGCCGCACAGGGTGAGGGTCGAGTGGTGGGGACAGGCGTGTGGCAGCCTCGGACGCTGGACTCTTCGCCCTGGCCCTGTCTCTCTCATTCTCTTGGTGAGCAGGAGCCAGCTCATCCAACGCTTCCTCATTCTTTCCCTTGGGGCCGAGCTCAGCAGCTGCTGGGGAATTTTTGCGTGCAGGCACCAGGGCCACAGGGGAAAGGTGCTGGTGCTCCTGCTCCTGCCTCAAGCGTTCCTCAAACTCCAGGGTGGCGCGTCTTACAGACCCTGGGCACCATTTTGGCCCAGGGCTCAGACTCTGCACTCTGGGCTCCTGTGGGTTCTCTGCTGAGTCACTTTCCTCCAGGTCTGGCAGGCAGCAAGATGGCTGCAGAGCAGGAGCACCTTCCTGGTCTGGTTTTAGAAGGTCTTTTGTCTTTTCCTGCTGTGCAATGCAAGTTCCTTCACTCTGCTCCGCCTTTCCAGGTTTATTTTCAAACACCCAGGCCCCCTCTACAGGCAACTCATGGACTGTATTCCTCTTTGGTGCTTGGGCATGGTTGGCTGAGCCATCCATCTTCTGCTGGCATGCTCCTACACCCTGGTTGATGGATTCAATTTCAGTTACGATTTCTTTCACAGAGATCGCATTTTCCGAGTGGGACCTTGTGAGATGGCCCAGACTAGTCAGTTCGGAGATCTCCTAAAGAGAGAAAGACACTGATATTACAAAGTGCAGGGTAGCCTGGCTGTCAGAACACTTCCAGCTCAGACCTGAATTGCTAGGCCTCATGCTGTAATGAGCACACATACACAAAAGAAAAAGAGAAAACGTGGTGTTAATGCAGGGTGATGGGACCCAGGATCTCGTGCCAGTTAGGCTGATTGGGACACTTACTATTAGGTACTCTGGTCTCAATTAAAGCTTTCTAGCCAGAATTTTTCAACAGCTCAGAACAGCATTTAGAGGCTAAACTAACTCAAATGCAAGCGATTTAGGCCTCCATCTTCCATGTACTTCTTTGACACTTCCAGCCTCCACGGTGCACTTTAACAGGAACTGGCAGGCAAAATGTCACCCTCTTTTCTTTCTAAATGATGTAAGATCCAGGCTTCTAACACTGCATTGGAACTGCAGTGTGGACATGAGAACGACTGGATGATTTCAAATCTCAAAGCCACGTTGAAAGGCCTGGTTCAAACTCTTTTTAGAGTTTCAGTGTTCCACAACAGCTACTAGGATGCTGTCACCTGTGTCTCTGGGGATACTGCACTAAAATATCGGTCCCGATTGGGCTGGCCAAGGTGGGAAAGAGGTAACCAGCCTCTTCTCTGCACTAACCAGACCAGAAACCTATTTAAGTACAAGAGGTTCCCTGGAAAAAGCATGTCTCTGACCAACCTAAACCATAGGTGGAACTGGAGAGATGTAGGGTGGTTTCCAGGACAGAAAGGCACATACAGATGCACCCTTGTTCACTTCTAGCCCAGCTGAGAAAAGGAGCAGAAAGTCAGACTATCGCGAGTGCAACTAAACTAAGCACGTGTCTTGTGCGCCATCAAATGTAACACTTGTCACACGAATACCTGACAAGGGACCAAGTCAGCATCCATTCGTAGCTACTCGCCAAGTGAAAAGGGAGAACGGAAAATCAGCAGTCGTAATAATCAGCCTTGCAGCTACTCTGACTAGTCTGTCCAGATCGCATTCAACAAGTCAAAGATCTACACATTAAAAACCATCTCCTTGGAGACAGAATCCTGACCTTTCCCCTCTCCTCCTTTCTACCCCACTATCACACCCACACATCTGCCGCCCCTGCCCTGCCCTGCAGCTTTTCAGCCAAGAGGCTGCCCATTTGCTTAGGCTTCTGGAGGAGTTTACCATGGGGACAAACAGCTGCAAAGGGCTAGATGTGATTCGGAGGCTAATGCCACGTGCGTTGAGCTGAGACTGAACCACTACTCAGCTGCTCCTCTTACACAACACTTTAAATCTAAGTTTCTCAATCAAATTGATACCTTTGCTGGCAGATGAGAACATTTCACATCTGTCCATTGCATTAACTATACAGCCAGCAGTACTCCAGCCACGCTGCTCAAGAAAGCAACAAGCCGTTCTTACCTTTGGTTGCTCCTGATCCATGGAAGAATCTTCCAGTGCCAGAGGTGAGTTGCCTGCAGAGCTGTTTCTCTGGATATCTACCACAGTCTCTGCCGGCAGCACCTCCAGCCCAGATACCTTGGAGACCCCATTCCTTCCACTTCCCTGCTCTTCCATCCTGGAGTGGGAACAGGTGCGAGCGCGCCTCTCTTGGGACAGCTCCACAAACTTCTCTAGGGCACTGAAGAAATCAATCCTGTCTGTAGTTACAGGCTGGGAACTGAGCTGCGGGCTTGAGGAATTCTGATCAGGCGATCTGGGATGGTCATTTAAACAAGACGTGAATTCCTCCATGGGCACCAACTGCACGTTCAGATCAGTTTTCAGGGCATCCGTCTCTAGATCATCCACTCTCAGATCCGGGAACTCTGTGGCTATCTCCAAAGGCTGGTCAAGTTGCATTAAGGCCTCGGAAGCACGGCAGTTATCCAGGGGAAATTCTGATTCATCCAAGCAGCACCCTGCTGGACACCCATTGATACTGTTCAGGTTCAATTTGTCCTCTATTTGTTCCGCATGGAAGTCTCTGGCTGTAAACTCCAAATGGATCATCCTCTCTTTGGTGCACAGCCCCTCCATCATGTTCACGTCCCGCTGGAGCAGATGGTCTGCATTCGGCCCGGCGGCGAAGACCGGAGATGCAGGCTGGTGGTTGTCATTTGCCAGGGCCTCGGAAAGCTGGTCTGCAGAGGTGGTGACCTCCTTTTTGTTCAGCTCCATGCCGGATTTACAGATGGGCTCATGGTGCTCGGAGAGGTCGCTGTCTGAGTGTGAACGCCACAGCTTGTTATGCCGCTGTTTGCTGTGGGAGAGAACGGCAGGAGAAGGAAAACGTTTTAATCACATTCAGAAGCCAAGTGCAGGTCTTACCTGATTAAAACACAGCCCAGGGCCAAACCCAGCTGGGCACAAGTGGGTGCAGCTTCCATGGTAGCCTCAGGTCTGAACTCAGCAGTGACGAACAGTGCTGTCAATTAAACGCTGGCCAACAGCTCATCAGAAAATGAACCCACATAGGCCTATGTGGAACCGTTCATGCAATCGGCACAGCTCCAGCATTGTGGATGAGAGCAGCTGGCATACCAAGGGGACGGACGGCAGCAGTACAGTAGGGAAACCCACTGACAGGAAGGCGTAATACAAAGCAGGCCCCTGTCCTCTTGAAATGTACGTTCTCGCCATCGCCAAGCACCTCCAGGGACAAACACAGGACTTGTGGAAGTGGGTGCAGCTGAAACGCACTTCAGACTATCCATTTGTGTAAATCAGCACAGCGGAGTGTGCTCACTTAACGCGACAATCCCAGCATGCCCCATTCAAGTGAGTGCTGAATTTGGTCCCTCGTCAGACGCTAGGTGATTGAGGTGTGAGAACAAGCTGCAGGGCAATAGCTGCCCACTGACGTGTGGGCGAATGGTGGGTGTGGAACAAAAGGATGCCTGATTTCCCCTTTAGGGCAAGGCTGCTCCGACTCTCTGATAAATTACTGAGCTATGGAAACCAGAGAGCAGTGTGGGCACTGGGGATATCCTGCATGGCTACAGGGGGCAAAAATAGCCTCTTGTTTTCAGGAGAGAGGCCCTGGCCAACTAACCCCCTCTGCTGCTGGAAAACATCCTTGGGAGGGTCCCCGCAGTCACACGCTTCAGCCAACGTCAACTGTGCTGTCCCATGACCAGCACCTGTTCCGAGGACCGTTCTGTGTGCGAGACCTCCTGACAGCAGCCCATGCAACGGGGGCTGCTTCTCCAAAGTGGAACCAGACCAACGAAAACACGTGACCTGAACAATACCTTTCCATGGACGTGCCCAGACCAGGGCTGTGCTGTGCTTTAGCTACTTCCCTTTCTCTGCTTGGTGCACTTTCCACAGCTCCCTGTAGGAGGAGAGCATGCACCACACCACACTCCAGTGAGAAAGGACACCTCATGCACATCAAGCAAGCCTGTGGATAACCCATGGCAGCCTTTCCTTCCAGCGCCTGCTCGTGCGCTGAGATCCCACCAGCACGATCTATCTGGTGCGCACAGGCAGGCCGGTTAACAGACATCGCCAGTATGACATGGCAGCGTCTTTCTGGTTGGGAGTAGTCTACAGCCAAGACCCTTCAAAGGCATTTTGAAAGAAATGATCGAGTGCAGAATTAGAGTTCAGGCCAGGCAGTCAGTTATCAACAGTCCATGTGTGTGAAACGCGACAGAGCCGGATCCCTCAGCATGGCAGGAAGGCTGAAGAGCTAAAAAGGGCCTGCTTAGGAAGGCAATGCTGCTCTGGATACATGCATTCAGTTCCCACTGGAATCTAAGCCTACAAGTGAGCTGTGGAGAAAGAGAATTCTGTCTCCAACAGCCGTTGAAACAATGGTCAAGCCCTGCCGTGCAGAAACCATTTATTCCTTCCTTCTGTTTCTGAAGGATGCTGGTATTAGGGTGCAATCTGGGACTCCAGAGATCACAATTGGATGGTGGGTTTCTCATACACCTGCCTGCATGTCCTCAGGCCCATTGCTTCAGCTCTGTGCCCCAGTTGCTCCAGCTGGGAAATGGGGCTAACAATCCTTCTCAGAAATACCATGTCTGGTTAAATGCAAACACTTCTGCTCAAACACTCTCTCTCACTGTGCACCTGTATGCAGCCCAACCTCCAGCACTGCAGGCCTGGGCTGCGACTGGGACCATAGACACTGACACACGCAGGAAACTGACTCTCTGACAAGTGCTCTGTCAACTCAGCAGGTGAGTTTTATTTTGAAATTCAAATCACCTGTTTGCATGAGCAAACTGGATTTGCCTAGCCTTTTATCTCAGTCTGAACCAGCTAACAGCAATAAGCCAGTCTGATTTACTTCACCCTGTTAATTTTTAACCACCGGCTTCCCCCATTGAGCAGCTGACACTAGGTACCAAAAGAAGGTTTAAAGGCCAGGAACAGACTCATTTCTGCAAATGATCAGCCATTTTTAAAGACTCCTGAATGAAAGCTTTGGCCGTGCCTGTAGCTGTCTGTACTGCGTCAGCTGCTTCGTCCCACAGACGCACACTAGCACTCACCACCATTTCAGCTGAGAAATCAGACCTCTGCCTATAGAATGGCTAGGGAGAGGGGAAGCGTCCTCCCTTCTGAAATACGTGCATGATTTCTGTAGAGAATCACAGGGGTATCCATCTACCCTAGGTACTTACACTGCTCCCCCGAGCCCCAGAACTGGAGTGCCTCGCCATTTTCAGCAGATCTGGCTTCACCACACCTTGCTGGCGAGATGGCGGTAGAGAGGCTAAGTGACATGCCCAAGGTCACACGAGAAGTCTTTGGTGGAGCAGGAATTGAACCTGCGTCTCCTCAGTCATGGGCCACCCTTCCTCCAGCATGCCTGGAGCTGAGAATCCAAGTCCAGGACGCCCTGCAGCCTGGCTCCCCTTTTCTGGCTTCACAGTCCTGCCTTTTCCATCCTGCTGTTAGTTCCAGGGCTCCCAAAGCAGGACATTAGACACAACCCCTTTGAGGCTAGTGGTGAAAATTGCCCCTTCACCTCCCTGGCCTCCCAAGTGCACTGGGGAGACGAGGGCTCAAGGATGAGAGTGGCTGACTGGTGCCAAGTCCCACCCTCCCAACCCCAGCCTCTCTCTAGCCCACGTGGAGGATTCTCGCCCCCCAGCGGCAGAAGGGAGGGCTGCCAGAGCGCACAGCAGTGGCGGGGAAAAGGGCTCTCCAAAACCCTGGGGAACGGTCAGGGTCGAGCAGAGCTGGTGAGCATTCCCCCCTTGGTGACCCTGCAGGAGTAAAAGTGGCATTCCCATATTGGTTACCAATAAGCTTTTCCATGCTGCCGAGTCTAGGATACAGCGGGAGAAAGAAAAAGAAATCAAGATCTCATCACATGGAGTGCTTTCACTGGCTAGGTTTCCAGGCATGTCAGCGGCTGCCAGACAAGTCACTTAGCTCTATAGAGAGCGTGAGGTTTTAAAGCATTAGCCACACGCCAAGTGTTAGTGGCTTTTAAAGTCCCCTGGTCAGCACCTACTGTGGTGGCAGCAGCCGCATTGCAAATCCTAGAGAGACAGCAGGTAGGTTTGAGCTCCTCTTTAAGGAGCGGGACAGGTCAGACACCTCCCAGAGGGATCAGGGTGCGGCTCTTCTCTTCAACAATGCAGCAAATGTTGCCAGGCTGGCAAGATCTTGCTCTCATCTGAGCTGGGAAGGCCACTGACGTCCTGAGGCAGAGGTAACTCTGCTGGGCCCTGCCCAGGGATTTCATCTTCCACCACCTAGAAAGAGCCTGCAGCAGACTGGGATTCCAGAACAAACACTGCGCTTTGGCAGAACACAGAGTCTCTTTTCCTTCCCGCAGGTCACGTTAGGACATGGCTTAACACATCCTTTCTGGGGATGTCTGGGAAACATGCAATATTGATGTCTTTTCACTAGTCAGCTGATGGGCCTCATGTTACAAAATCCTCTGTCAGACCTCACCTCCCAACTGAGCTCAAAATACCATTCAGGAATAAACACTTGATGTTTATAACACAGAGGAAAGGGAACTCCCCCTCCTCCAGTGACCCCCAGCAACCCTTCCTCAAGAGAACAGCCTTAGTAAAGCCGTGCCACATGGTGAGCAAGCATGTTTCTGAATGGAGGTGTGATGCTTGGGCCCTATTTCTGAGCTGGCAGGAGGCAGACTGGCTTCCTACTTAGCAGTGCTGTGAAAACTAATGGAATCGTTCGGGTCTGTTGGTGCCCAGCTCAGAGTTTAGTCATGGGACGCTGGGGGCTTAGAAACAGCATTTGACCTAACACCCCTCCAGAACCCTTGTTCTGCCGCTGGTGGCCTTGGACGGATTACTCAGTTTGTTCGATAACAGCCTCCCACTTGGCTCCACACACAAATGGAGCTCTCTTCCCACTTCCACTCCAGCGCCTGTGTCTTATTTTAGAGTAAACGGGGGCACCACATCAGACACGGTACGTTCTGCAGCACCCTCCAATTGTGAACGAGCCAGACACACACGCACCTGGCTATAAATCAGCTGCGTTGGACAGAAAGTCAGCTTAGCCTGAAATGCTCAATGGCTCTCAAAACACAACGAAGGCTGAAAAAACCCCAACTAAACCCCACACGGTACAGAAACATCAGCAACCACAACCTCAGCACAGGGCTGCCTGTGGGGCTAACATAGCTGGCGCGGCACAGCTGCCTGTGGATTCGTACAGATGTGTCACAGCTGCGGTTTCTCAAGTGTAACACGAGCCAGCCCTGCTCCACACACTTCTCCTGGCAGCATCCGTACTGACAGAGGGACAATCCGGCCTGCGTTCAAGACCCTTTCCGGTTTTCCTTTCACTGCAAGCCTGGGGCAGGAAATGATTGCGTGTTTATGGAACACGAGGCAGGAGACAGATTTGTGCTTGAAATATGGCCCATTCCTCCCCTGCCTTCTCCCTCCCCCAGGCTGATGTCTGGAGCTCACCTCGCCAACAGGATCCCTTGGTATTCCTCCAGCTGCCTCATGAAGCTTGGGTTGGGCTTGGTCACTGTGCGGCGCTCCTTCACATAGTCGTACGCTCGGTCCAGGTTCCAGCCGTACTCCTTCATGGCGTACGCGATCACCGTGGAGGCTGACCTGCTGACTCCCATCTTACAGTGCACCAGGCACTTGGCACCGTGTTTCCTAGTGGGGAGAGAAAGAAATCATTGAAAAGCCTCTGAAACACCCAGCAAGTAATTAAAGAAGACGTGGTACAAGAGAGACTTATACATTTTTGAAGTCACAGTAATAGCTGCATATGCTTTTCCTGCGACTTTCACCCCAATTTTCAGACCGTTTGTTGCACAATTGTGTGCCTAATTTATAGACAATTACCACAGATGAGTAATTTGAGTAACTGCCTGCAATCAAGTCAACAAATCTGCATATAGCATTTCACATATGATATCACGGTAACTGCTACTGCAAAGCAGACACGCAGATGTATGTCCGTTCTGGGCACTGAATGACGGGCGTATACAATCTAAAATCACGCACTGTAAAGTTTCACTGTTTGCTAACAGTAATATTTAAATACAGTAGCACCTGGTAATTCGCTTTAAGGAACTTGAAGACCCATTGCAGGCTACTGAATTCTGTAAATCAAAGTGAGTGCAAGCGAAAAGCAAAAAGCACAGCTCAGACTCCCAGCACCTGCACACTGCGTTCTCTCCCGTGACTGCAGGCAGTACCTGGCAGAAGCTCCAGGTTACACAAGATCCTTCTAAGCAAGCACATTCATTTTTAAGGTACAAGCATGAACATGTAATAAATGTATCAGGAGTCAGCCATCAGCCCAAGGTTTTTCCAGCCCTGCACCAGGTCTGGGGCCCCTTGGACAAAAGTTCAAGTCCAAAGGCCCCGGGTCTGGTTAAACACAGCCTTTTTACACTAAAAGCCCTGGTCTGTTGCCCTGACTGACCTGGATTGAATCAGTCTATGCACACTTCCCAGGGAGGCCTGTGCCTGCAGCTCTTGGCATCATCCCCCCGTTACTGGCATCTTCCAGGAGCTAGGTGTCCCCTTCCCTGGAGCAGAACTGTCATGTACAAACCATTCATGTGTTGGAAACAATGGTCCTCCCAGACACAGCTTGGGGTTGCAATATCTGTCCCAAAGTGCTTTGGCTCTTTCTACGTCCCAAGAAGTTCAGGACCGTCCCTGCATGAAGTGGTGGCTTTTCACCACTGAGTCGTTTGGCACACAGAGCCGTCTCGCTACAGAGCTGCTCAAGAGGCTTTGGTCTGGCTTGGTTTGGTTTGATAATTACTGAGACGGCTTTGCTCCAGTGGCAGCCAAGCAGGGCTCGTTCCTCAGGCAAACGGTGACTGGGAAGTGAGAGAGCACAGGCTGTAATTTGCCTTGTCCAGTGTGGCCTTTAAATGTACAGCTTTCCGAGTCCACACTGGCATACGCGTGATAAAAAGGTATCTGTTGCTTCCTTACAGCGCTGTGTGTCAAGGCAGTCTGCCACTTGGACTATGACCTCACTGCAAAAATAGGTGTGTTTCTACAAAGATAGCTATCTCCATGTGAGAGATGTTGATGTGCAAAAAGCCACACCTCTTTTGCAGCGAAGACTTGGCCCAAGAGGCTTTATAATCCAAGTTATGTGAGAACTCCCCCTGCATCTGACCTGGAAGGTGAGATTCTAGGAAAGCTGGGGGCGGGCGGGCAGGGAGAGGCACACGAGCTGAATGGGCTTTAACTGCCACAACCTGGAACCCGCTCAGCTCACACGAACTTCTAGCTTCACATGCAGGATGAATTAAGGGCACTGAACTGAAAGAGTATTTCTGTACAGGACAAGATTCCAAAGTCATTGCCTCAAGAACCCCAATGTACATCAGTTCTAGGGATTGGTGCACACACCACACACCAGCATTAAAGGGAGGCCCTAGACCTGAAATCCATCGCACGCCAATTCCCTCTGCAACGAGCGCCTTCATTTGTCATGGACAGATGACCTTCGGTTACCAGGCGAGAAGCGGCCATCAAGGCAGAAGGCCCCCCACTCAGCACTCATGTTTTGCCCCAGTGTCATCAAGGGAATAGGAACGCTCTCCAGCAGCAGCCATCTTTCTTACTTGTCTGCCTATCACAATGGAGCCCAAGTCCCTGCCTGGGGTTCCTAAAAACCCCCGTGCTAATGCTGCGTGACAAGCAACCCCATTGCCGCGGGGGGAGGCAAAGCATTCAGGCATTACCAGTGGTGTCTGCATGTGTCTAGGCCCCTTGGCATTTTACCGAGGTTGAACACTTCGGGTGATTCTGAGTTTCCGAGGCTCTGTAAGCATTCCCAAGGCTCTATGCTGCAGCGCAGCCGAGTGGAGGAGCACATAGCAGGGTTTTCCTTTTACTGCCATGGGCATTTCTTGTATTTCAGGCAGAAGAACGGGCCACTGCACCAACTCTGGATCTCAGCAACAACCCTAACCAGGGAAAGGGCAGAGGGTAGCTGGAAGAAGGGAAACATGGCAGGACTCTGTTGTTTTTCTGCAATAGACTAACACAGCTCCCCTTCGGAACTTGACGACATCGCTAGCCGTTCAGTCGATTGGGTTTGTTTTCTAAGAGCTGACTTACTTTGCTTTGGAGATGAATTTGTAAGTGTCGTTCCAATACGCCAGCAGATCTGTGGCCTCCTCATCGTACACCCGGATGTTATGGTACTCGAAGACCCCGGGGAAGAAGTTATCTATTTCTCGAGTGACGTTCAGAATGTACCGCACCCTGTGTGGAAGCAGAGGGCAGATAAGATTGCACACACCGCCTCTGTGAGGAAATGGTTTTGCAGTGTTTTGAATTTGTCTAGATCCTAGCATTGAGGGTTACAATTCTAGAGCACAGGCAAGCCAGTCTGGGAGTTAGACTGAACACAGGGAGGAAAGGCTGAATTGTGAGGCCAGGACACAAGCTTTGCAGAGGAATTTCTAACGTGCGTCTCTGTGGAAGAGGCTTCTGTCTACTGGGAAAGAAGAGGAAGGGAGAAATGGCCAGCCCGCTCATCCCGCCTGCTCTGTATTCCACAGAGGGGCCAGCAGTGCTCACGTGGCAGGTGGCCCCACACAACTTCATCTTTTCCTGCCAGCTGGAACCCATCACCATGGGAAACGTGCAATCCCGTTTCCCGTCAGTTACCACTTGTGCAGGGAGACTGCGCCCGATGATCTGTGCTCTCCAGAACACGGGTCTCTCCTAGCACCCCAGTCCAAGCAGAACTAGCCGGCGTCATTCTGGGATTGGCACCAGGCCCTTCACTTCGACTCAACAGCCCGGTCAGTCCTCAGAGCTCAGGCAACTCTTGGTCACTTCACAGATTGGACCCTCTTGTACGCTGCAGCTGCCCAGAACCCAGACAAGCTGGAAGGCACTGGCTATGGCTGGGGAAAGTTTGATTCTTTCCCCAGCAGGAAGCATTTTGAGCAGTACATAGGTGTAAATGCCCTGTGTCCCTTGGCTACATTCATGAAATATCTGCGAGGCTCCGTGCCGTAGCTGACACAGCAGCAGGGTTTGGAGGAGAAAGTGCCCTTTTGGTCAGGTGGCAGGCAGTTGGGATTTAAAGAAACCTGTTCAGTGTGAGAATCTCTGCTGGTCCAGGCTACTTGACTGGCATCCAGAGGCACACCCCAGCCAGAGCTGTGGCTGGTTCTCTAGGAGAGGGGGGTAACAAACCCACCCAGGAGCCAGTGCCTTCTGCAGCCAAGTCACCCTAACCCAGAGACCTCACTGCAGGCCCTGCTCTATGGCAGCCTGGAGCATCTCTGTGTGGTTCAAATGGTGTCATCCCACCGCCAGGGTGCAGTGCGCTGAGCTAAGGAAAGGCCGCCTGGAGAGCAGGCTAGGCACTGTCTGTTCAGTCGGGGACCGCAGCTCCATCGCCCGTTTCTATGTGACTGCAGCTGCCTTCCCTCACTGTTGGGATTGCGGTCAAGTGAGCCTTTTCCACCCGTGTTCGGACTGGGGCTTGGGGGGCGCTACTCTGTTAGTTCACTGGTCCTATGCGAGGTATGCAAGCTGTTGGCTAGCACACAGCGGGAGCAGGTCTGCGGTGGAATTGGGTTGTGCAGATGATTTAGGTAAAGCAAGCCTTCACTTCTGTGCCCAGCAACCTGAAAGCAGGGGTCTGCTACACAGCTCAAAGCCGCTTACCCTCTGTTCTGTAAATCTTCCAAATTGGAGGCATTCCACTCTGAGCCCTGTGCAAAGAATAAAAAAGGGAGCATCACCATGATTGACACAAGGGCTACCCCAGCAGGGAAGGCACAGGACCTGGGTGCAAGCTGCAGGGAGGTAGCTGGCCAACCCAGGGCTGTAAACTGAGATTTGTTTAAAATACAGATAATAGAGGGGGAGGAAAACAGTGCTGGTGTCTCAAAGCACAGCCACTTATCTCCCTTTACAACCAGATCCACCTGAATCAACAGGAAGCACGGCAGGACACACCCAGGTAGAGAACTAGAGAGCTTCCTGCATGCCACCGAGAAACCTAGCTCAGAAAAATAAAGACAGGGCCCCTCCTATGAGATCCTGCCACAGAGGAGAAGCTGCTTGCAGTGCATGAGTGTGCATGCACACGAGTGTATACACCATCAAGACCCGCTCTACATGGGTTTAAACAGCATGGAAGTTTTTCTCTTATTCGTGAGAGCAGAAAAACAGGTCTGGGAAGCACATTTAAACCTTGCTATTTAAGCAGTTTCTCTCTGCAGGGCAGACAAAGATTCCAAACCTGGCTTTTTGTCCACTACCAAATGCACCCCACAATAACAGGAGCCGGGCAGCCAGGTCCCCAACCCCTAAAGCATGGGTGGCTGCATGCCCATGTGCCCAGCCCAAAGGGACAGATGTCCGTCCAGTGCAACCAAACCGTGAAGCAATCTTGCTTGTGCAGCAAACCCTGTAACGCTCTTGTGGAAAATGGGCCTGACAGCCCCTGGAGGGCCACATTGGTGGTGGTGTTAGTGTTGCCCCATCCAGCCATGGCAGTAACTCTGACGTGCATGGACATTCCTTATTCAAGACAAGGCTGTGCACAGGAAATTCTGCCCAGCACGCAGCCTGCGGCCAGGCTCGTGTGTACTCCCACTAGGATATACTTTACTATGCTGGGTAACCGCTGGGATCGGGTCGTCTGTCCTTTCCTGCCCGCCACATAGACACCTTTGGAATGTAATTTTTAAAACATCAATTCAGCTGGTTCCCCCCACCGCAGCCTATCCCAATGAACACGTTGCTTAGAACAGCAGCAGGGTCACCACAAAGGGCTGACCCCAGGCTGGGGCACTCCCAGGACGAGCTTCTCCCTCCTGATGCGTCGTACTTTGGTGCCCAGGAGAGGGCTACAAGAGGGTGCGTTTAGCAGGGCCGCAGCTATCTCTGGGGAAATCCCAGGCCATGAGGAATCTTACTCCCTCGAAAGCCAGGCCAGCCTGCATTCTGCTATGTTCGGTCTGAGCAAGTCCACTCCCTAGCTACAGCAGGTTCATTTGCTCGTGGTCACGGGAACCACCGTGGCACACTTCCACCGTGCACTGCCTCACCTGCCCTGGCTTGGTGTGTGTAACAGAGACCACCCACGTCCGGGTCTCAGATTTCCTGCACACCTCAATGGGTTCTCCCAGGCCTCTCGCCTGCACCAGGAAGGGAGTTGCTAGAGAGAAGCACCAAGCCTTCTGGAGATCTCATTGTGCAGCCCTGGCCGCTCAGTCCTCGTGAATGAAACTGCCGCCTGAACCCAAGCATTATTGTTCTTTGCCTCCATCTCTGGCTGCTGTGAGCCATGGAGACAGACACTCTCCTTGCTGCTCCCTGGGAAGCCTTTCTTGTGTAAACTTGCTCACACCCACAGTACTCAGAGGCAAAACTCAATTCCCAAAAGCTGTCAGAAGTTGCCTGGATCAGTTCTGACTAATATGATGGGATTGCACCAACTTCTCCCTGGAAGCCACCAGGTCAAAGCAAATCAGTAGCCTTAGAGCCTTTTGCTGCTTAACTATTCCTGCCTGTGCACCCCGTTCCCCCAGTTCCATGGAAGCGCTCACATTTAAACATATCCCACCTCCCGAGCCTCTGAAAGGAAGGGGAGACACGGCCTCCTGGGTTTGGAAGGATGGGCAGCTTTGTTTAGAAAGGAGCTGACCTCACAGGCTAGCCAACAAAGCCAGGGTCCATCCCTTGGGGCTGGGAAATTAAGGGGAGTGCTGACTCACCCACATAGGTGCAGTAATTAGACAGGCCCTGGCAACAATGAAAGGCAGTTGAGCAAGCAAAACTTTCAAAGGCAAAATGTTTACTTGGCCTTAAATGGATAATCTCCAGGATTCTTTGTTGGGTTCCTCTATTCCTGGCTGGGAAACCAGCTGTAAGATCTCCACTTACAGGAAGTGTAATTCCACCTGAAATGTACATACGTCTTCCCTGCACTGGTTCCAGGTTGCTTTCTTTGTCACTGTTGAGTCCTCCCAAGAAGAGATACACCCTAGTGACATCAGCAGCAGGCCCCAGAATGGGAGGCAACTAGGGATCTGATAGCAACAGAACCGTCTCAAGGGAACAGAAATGGGGGGGTTAGCTTGGGCCTGAGTGACCAGAAGCTGCAGCAAGCCTGCAGTTATTAGGCTGGGTTCACTTTGTCCAAGAAAGCCAGGCCGCTCCTAGCCAAGTGTAGCCCTGCTGTAAGCTGCGGAGAATGCTGAGTCCTAGGAACAGCTACTGTGCACACAGGACAGCCCAACTGAGGTAGGAGGCGCCTGTCGCAGTTGCAGGCCCCTTCTCAGTCCCACTGAGCTCTTGCCATTCCCAATGGATTCTACTTTGCAGGGCTTACCAGAAAGACATGGTCGAATATCTGTGTGGGGCTGTCCATCTGGCCAAGAATCACTATCATTTCGTTGTCAATGAACTCCTTGAATTCCCTCAGGTTGCACACCATCTGCATCTCCAGCTCCGTGCGGATCTAAGGGGCAGAGGAGAAAGCCCCGTGAGGTTTCTTTTTCTTTCCCCAGGTGACTCAAGGGACTAGGCTCAAGTTGTGCAGTGCCCTCAGGGCTCCCTCCCCTCCACAGCTCCGACCAGGCGAAGGCAGGCTCCCCACTCACCTCTTTAGATGTGATGTTCTCCAAGTCTTTCTGCATCATGATCTCCCTTAGTTTGGTTTTAATTAACCGCTCTGTGCGTTCACGCTCCGTGGGGCTATGAGAAGCAAGCAACAGCAATTTACGGCTAGTTTGGATAGAGTTGATACGCAGCGATTTTTCACTGCTTAATGATGCTGATAGGTGCACCATGGTATAGAATGAGACCACCTGCTCAGTGCAGGTAAGATGAACCCCACCTGGGAGGACTCCAGCGCGTCACCTTTGGATCCCATTAAACCCAGCTCAGGTTCCCAGCCTTGCTTTATTTGGAACAGAGCCACTGCTGGACATATCCACCGCTTTAATGACTCTCCATAAAAACCTCTCTAGTATTTTGCACAATTTCAGTTGCTCCAGGCAACGCATTAACAGCCCGCTAGTCTCTCAGCCATCCCCTACCTTTCTTGGAAAGGTAACAGCTCCACGGGTCCTTGTATGGAGACAGAGTGCAGCTAACCCTGAGTGCATTCCTCCAGCCTTATCGCTGCTTGCAAAAATAGCTTTTGCTAATCAACAGGGCCGGTGCTTTGAACTGGCTCACCCGTTATCTGGAGATGGGGCCCAGCGGTCACATCTCACACCTATTTGAGCTGCCTGTAATGCTGGCAAGACAGCAAACACATGGAGGCTTCTGCTTTATGAGGAACCATAATTCCTATCCATCTGGTGCTTTACGAGGAAAAGAACGATAAAACCAGGCCTTTTCATCACAGGCTTTATTTCAAGACTCAGTTAACACAGCTCTGCCCGGGGCACCACAAGAACATAGCCTGGCTGTTTTCAATGGAAAGGGGTGCTTTTGATACGAAAAAATCATGGGAGAATATTAAGCTGGCCGCCTGGCAGAGTCTTGCGCCCTGCTTTCCTAGACATTAAAAACATTCAGGTGTGAAGACTCGTTCACAGCTGACCTGCCCAGCTTTATTATTCACTCACTGCTCTGATAACACAACCTATAACGAAACCCATGGCAGGGAACGACTCAAACAGGCAAGCAGCATGCAAGGACAGAAAGGAGCATTTGCTGTCATCTTCAGGGTGAGCGTGAGGCTACCTACCCTCCTCAGGGTAATGGCATTTAGGTTATTGATCTCTGTGTTGCAAGGAGAGGCTGTACGATTACTGACGACTGGTAGCTATTGGTAAGTCTGCAGCCAGGTAATGAGATGGCTCTGCTAGCATGGCGCTCTGCCATCTAGTATCCATGCACCTCTCTCACGAAAGCACTATTCTCTGCCCCATGTTCAATTATCAGACGTGCCGACTGGATCGGCTGCTTGAGGTTTCCTAGCTAAGGGGCCCAAAAGTCTCTGGCCAACACAGCAACAACAAAATAACTCCCTAGTTTATTAGAAACAAGCAACATGCCGAGGTGCGCTCCCAAGCAGCTATAGTGGTGAGGGACAGGACCCGGAGACAAACTCCTGGGTTATACTCCTAGCTCTGTCACTTCGCCTTCCCCCTCCGCCCTCCCTCCTGAGGGCTTTGCCAGTGCAGTTTAAACGCTGGGAATCAAAAAGGGAAGAGCCACTACAGGGCCCATTAGCTCATCTTCCAGCCTAGCTATTTACTTCGTCCAGAATCCATCTACTAACTTGTGATCCTGCCTGCTGACACAGTATTAAGCCCGATCCCGTGGGGCAGCCGTCTCCTCCTGTGCCCCACACAGCAGCGAGAGGTTTACTCACACGTCCGTGAAGAGGGTGGGGGAGTCGGGGCGGTGCGACTGCACATCCTGCATGGCGTTCCATTCGTTGACTGAAGACTGGTCGGAGTTAATGTGGCTCTCATAGTAACTGACCCAGGTGAGGAAGAGGCTCCCTGGGTAGTAGTTGTGACTTCGGGCCACCTCGCAGGCCTTGTGTAAACTCTGCAGTGCAGACCTGGAAGAAGCCCTCACAGATCAGCATCTCTCCCTGGTGATGGGGAGTGAACAGCAAAGTCCCGGGCCTGCAGCTGGCTGGGCTGTTGGTCAATCCCCATGTCTGAATCTGGATACAGGGGAATCACAGCTGCCTGGAAAGTTACTGTTAACTACAGCATCTCTGGATGAACACACACTGCATTTCTGATGTGAAAAGACAGATGCTACTATGCCAATGGCAGAGCAAAGATACAAGTGATTTATGCAGATACAGGTACGGTTTCCTTGGCACAGAATATCAGGAGAGCCATAACCAGCAGTGTGGACTGCCTTCAGCACGTGGGAAGAGGGGAGCTACTGAAACGTAACTGAATTGTTAATTTACCTTTAAATGTCCCCGGAACAATACAGTGGGAGGGATCTGCACCCAAAGATGCAGTCTGGGTTCAAACCTTGGAAGCTGGCTCTCATTATTTATTCCACTAGCTGTCTTTCTCTTTTAAGCCCATTTTAAATCTTTGACTGTGCTCCCAGGAATCCAGGCTGAATGCCATGGGGTGACACTCTGGGCGCAACATGTTTCTGTGAGGCAACCAGGCTTAAACCAATACTACTTCAGTGGCTCCGAAATTCGAATGTGGACCACCCTAAAAGGCAGCTTTCCGTCTTTGAGACAATGCTGCACATTTTCATTTGAGAGACAGTCTCCTAAAATAACAAGCCATCCATGGCGGAAGAGACAAACTAGATTCTTAGACTGTATTTTAGTAAATCAGTATCAACAGAAAATTCTGCAGTACAAGCAGCACTCAAAAGTGTCCTTTTGCAGACTGGATACCCGTTCACCACCCTGTGGGGCTGCGCTGCCCAGCCCGATCGCTCCAGGAACCAGCCTGACGCTGCCCCGAAGGGAAATAACTGGTCAGAATTACACACTGACGTGCTGCTTTGATAGCAAAATCCTCACACGTCACATGACATAAAAGAGGTTCCCTTTCAAAACAGCCGGGGTAACAGGCCCCAGCTGGTTGGGCCGAGCTCCGTGAGTGCTGTGGAACAGAGGCTGTGCACCACACTTGTGTTTGGGTCTTACGCAGCCTCTCCCCGACCTTCTGTGCAGCACTTGCAATGGGGCAGAAATCCTTCTGCCACACAAACCTTGCGGACCAGCTCTCTGAGCACCCTTCATGGGAGTTGCCCTTAAACCTAACGCTGACCTTGGAGAGCCATCTCAGCCCTGCATGGCACTTCACTCACTGCACAGACACAAGGGGTCGGGCCTGGTTAAGCTGAAAAAATGATCATATTCATTTACAGACAATTGTTTGCCGTCAACTGCCGTTATTGTATACGTGCAGCACATGCTCTGCGTCTGAGCAAGGCACGGAGGTGACGTGCCTGGGTCTCACAAGACACCCGTGACACAGCAGCACCTGGTTTGTAAGAGCCGTAGATAAGGAGCAGCAGGACAGACCATAGGAAGTCCTTACCACATTGCCTGAACGGACACTGGCTTGAATACATGAACCCTGTTGTCTGTTGAGACGCTGAACCCACTGGTGAAAGAAAGAAAATTGATCCATTAAGGGTGAGGCCCTTCTCAAGGAGCCTCTTTTCAGCCAACCAGCAATAATTTGTGACAAGCCACAACACCAAGGGGACAGGCACAGATTAACCCCCCCCCCCCCCCAAATAAATAAATAAATAAATAAAGGTAGCTAGAGGACAGATCAAAACAGTATGGTCCAGCCCTGGGAAAGCTCTTTTTTAGTGGCTGCTATTTAGAGAGGAAGCAAAGACAACTGGCTGAAATAAAGGCATTCGTCAGCCACACAGGCAGCAGCACACAGGTCAGCCATTTGCCCCGGCTACAGTCAAGTTCAAAGCCAGACCTGTAAGGCTGAGCGAGCCCAGAGGAGACAAACGCAGCAAAGGTCACTCTGGGTATTCCTCCGCTGGGCTCTCCAGCTGGTACTGCGAGGAGTGGACAATCCAGAGTGACACCACACTTGCGTTCCTGTGAGCAGAACGCGCCTGTCCCTAGAGGTGCTGCGTAGCCACACTTGATAGGATCCCTTGTAAGAAGCTTTCACCCCCCACATAGAAAGCGAAAGCTTCTTAACGGCAGCTAACACGGACACATAGGCATATGTTGCTGCCTCTCAGTGCAGCATAATTAACCCCGCTGCTTTCCAGGCTCAATCCACCAGAGAGCAACTCACCCGTCTCCGTCCAAGTGAATGAGGGTGTCGCTCCACAGAGGCAGCACCAAGCCCATTGTGCAAGTGCTACTGTAATACAAAAAAAAGAGAGGGTCAGGCCATTGTGCCATCCGCTGAACCCCCTGATGCTGCAAATCTTCCAGCAAAACTATTTGCATTGATCGGAAATACTGGGCAGGCCCCTGCCAACCTGAGGGGCCACAAAGTGTCTTGCTTTCTACAGGTGCCCTTGGTCTGATATGGGCTGTTAACCAAAGCTGGGGCTGCAGTGAGCGTGGAACGTCAGTGTATTCCCAGGGTGTCCTGTGAACAGAAAGTGGGGGCAGCAGGGTCTAGGCAGGATGGAGGGTCGCTCAATTTTCCTTCAGCTCCAGGAATTTACATTTTAAAGACAGGAACCATCCTGACTTCCTTTCAGCTTTGTCAACGCAAGTGGCTCAGTTCAAGTCATGATTTTAGAATTCACGACTCTCTGGTTTTCCTGGGCATTCGGCCCCAGCTGCTAGGAACCCAGGTCAGTGCAATTAAATGTTCGTCTGCACGTCAGCCCTGGGAAGAAAGGATGGTAGATTATCCATTGCAGCACGTCACCCATCTGCTGATTTCCTGCTGCCCTCCGGGTGGCTAAGCGCAGGCTGCCACAAGAGATACTTATGGCAATTTCATTGTTCTCTCCAGAGCTGGCTAAGCCTTTCCCCTCACTTTAGTTGCAGGCCACGTGTGGTCACATAGAAGTGCTTTGTCTTCTATGAAAGAAGAGGAAAACCTGGGATAAAAGCAGAAACCAACTACGGAAGAATGAGAAAAACTAATGCCCAGGGAAAAAGCCGAACCCAAGTTAGGAGGAAATCGCTGTGTGGTCACAGCAGCTGCGTTCAGGGAGCGTCAGCGTCTATTGTCCTTCTCTCCAATTCTTCCCACTGGACTGTGTGCTACCGAACACCAGCCACGGCGGCTAGAACTCAGGAAGCAAATCAAGACTTAGATGTGAACACCCACTGCACATGTGCACGCAGGAATAGCTGTAATGCCTGGCCCCAGGAGACGCATCTACATGCAACTATTTCTGTTGACTAAATGAGATGAGCTCATGGAAAAATATGTTTTGAAAAGGCTTCCCTAGGCGGCCAGTATATTTTTAGTGATACTTTTCAGTGAGCGTTCATCGGGGCCTTAGCAACAAGTCTCTATTGAGTTATAAATAGCCAGTGGGGAGCAGGGACAGCAAGGGTCACAGGGACAGTCTATAGCTCAAGTAACTAGCAAAAAGCTAAAGAAAGACTGCAGCATGTTTATCAGAGTCTGTGACTCTGCGCCAGCAAGCCCTCGCTGATCTGCCTTCAAGGGGGCAGTGCTGGCATGCCAGAGTGAATAGCAAATTCCCAGCTCAGAGCTGTGTGCAAGAATGATTTGTCTACAAGTTGCGCAAGAAGGTAAAAATTGTGCTAGAGCTTCCGTGACCTGCACAGAGCTTGATTTTCAACCCTGCTTCACTCACTACCAGCTGCCCACTGGTCCCTCTTCTTTCATCCTAATCTCTTCTGAGCCAAGCACCACTGCAAATGAAGGACAGCAGCTGCTGTGATCTCTAGCTGACAGCCAGGAAGGTGGTTTCAAAGACAAACAGTTTCAGCCAGCCAGTGACTGGGTCCATGTAAACACACACAGCTTCAAGGCTGGTAGCATTCATTCCCATGCTGAGGTTCTATACAGAAGTTCTGGGACGGAGAAACTTCCTGTTTCTCCTGACAGCGTCTGAGTAAATGAACAGGAGGGTCAATACCAGGTGCCTTTTTGCTCCCCTCCTGGCCAAGACCAAGATTGGTTTCTGATGCTGCCCTGTGTATCTCCCCGCACTCCACACCCTCCATGTTCTACAGGGAGCTCAGCGTCCTATTTTACCCTTTAACTAGGAAATCTGTCCGACAGCCTGGCAGGCCTCTCTCCATCTTCTCATTACACAGACAGCAAAGATCACCACATTTCGCAACCCTCCAGAGACGTCAGCAGCAATTTCAATGAAACTGAAGTGAAAGCCTGAAACTATGACAATGCCAAAGGGCTGGAGAGGGCAGGCCCTGGGTCACCTCTGCCATCAGAGGACCTCGCATTTCTGTGCAGCCACTTTGATGGAGTCCCCTCCAGGCCTCAGCACAGGGCTGCGCTGCTGACTTCTCCTGGACCTTGAAGGAAGGCATTTATTGGTGCAGCTCTTTTCGGGAAAGAGTCTAAGGATGTCAGACAAGCTGCAGACAAATGGGGCTTGCCATTTACCCCTTTAAAAGCTCCTTGGGAATCTGGGTCTCTCTCTCCATACACATGGAAGCCAGGTGAAGCTATTTCTCAGGACTCCCAAAAATGCTGCCCATCCTCTGCACTGCTGACCCCCAGCCTAGGCTTTGCATTACAGAGACACCTCAAGCCTCCAGCTCCCCCCTCTCCCCCTGCCTTAAAAATATGAGAAGGGAATTTGGGGGCTGGAGTGGTGAGTCTAGAGACTGACGCAGTCTGTTTAGATACCTGTCATTGGAAGAGAAATCCATTCCTAGGACAATGCTTTCCTCAGTGTCCTGTCTGCCGTTTGTTGACACGACCACCATGTATCGCGTGCGGTTCTGGTACGTACTTTCCAGTCTTACTGCCTAGGGGGCAAGACGACAGAAAAGATCAGCAGAAGAGCCAGCCCCACTTCACAAATCAGCACGTCAGGCGGCCAACAATCAGCAATGCATTTTGCACAGGCGTAGATGACCGGTGCCTCTATAGCGGCTACACGATGCTGCATTTAATAGAAAAACCAGAGTAAGTCCCTCCGTTCTCTCTCAGAAGCCTGGCTCTGTCCCTTACACCCACCAAGCACTTTTCTGCTGATTGGCCCTGTTCATCCAGGTTGCATTCAAACACGATTGCCACTGGTACATGGGGACGGTGGCTACAGTCCTCTGGGCAGGCCTCCGGCAGCGAGCCCTATGAGGTGCTGCATCATCTCTACCAGCTGATGGGCACAGACCGCACGCAGTACCATGGAGAAGTTAACAAAGCGCTTCGAAGAATTGGGTCTTTCACTGAAGTGATCCACTCCAAATTCGGGTAGTTCAGAAAACCCTCTCCGCAATTTCACAGCCAGGCGGGCAGATCAACACAGGGTCCCTTGCTGGTCTGCTCTGTAACTGCACCCTCCCCAGTGCAGAAATGATCCTCAATTTGTAGAGCGGGAGAGGAGGGAGATGGGAGCGGAAGCCACATGCACACAGACCAGGAAGGCTAACTGCCATTATGCTTAAATTGTTCCTGCCCCACCTCCCATGTACAACCTCCTTCTAACACAGCAACCTGCCTATATATCGAGGGCGAGCGGCTTTCATTCCGTTTCAGTCATTTATTTAAATAACTGACTGACTAGCTGATTCCTTTCCTACCAAGCGTGGCTGGTCCGCCTGGCTATGCAAGAAGTGAAGTCAGCAAGATCCAGCCCAGCGCAGGCGGAACTGTGTTCAGCAAGGCTGCCTCACGGGACCCAGTATGCTCCCAAGAAGCCAAGAGGAACTTATTTCAAATGCCTTGCGCAAGTCTTCCTGAGACAAGACAGCTGATTAGCTGGGCTTGCCAAGGGGGCGGAACACAGACAGAATGCATTTGACTAGCAAAGCCGTGCCTACTTGGATCCATGGCAGGCAGCTTCGTTTGCTTTGAGCGCTTTTGGACTCAGTCCCGCGCTGTCGGCAGTTATTTTAATCCCAGCAAGCCAATTAAAGCTAAACTGGGACTCCATTACGGAGGAGACGTCTTGATGATGATGTATTGGATTATGTGTTTGCTTTCGGCAATGCAATCTAGCCCAAGGATGAGTGTTTACATTCTCATTGTTACACAGCTTCCTGGACTTGCCAGTGAGTTGTGGGGAGCAAATGAGGATGAGAAAATCTTGCTGGTCTACATGAGCAGCATCAGGGAAGTCTTCCAGCGCGGTAAGAGGGAAACAGCTGATACAGAGCAGTGACATGCATTTCCACCATCCTGAGACTGGACTTGACAGATACAACAGCAGACTAAAACAAAGAAAGGGCGCCCAGCTTGCAGCAGGACATGGGGCAGACAGACTGTTGGGTAGATGAGAGGAACCTCACTCCAACTGTTTAGGAGGATCATGCCAGAGGCCAGCCTTATTTACCTTCTTATTCCTTGCTAGAGTGAGATTTTTTCAGTAAGGACAGATGGACACGTGTTTGCATTTCTGCAGGCCAACCCTTTGAGATGGGGTTGCTTTCTAGGACTAGCAGCTGACAGCAGATTGACAAGGAAAGGGCTGTTCCTGAACCCAAACAGCAAGTGACAACCTGTCTGTGGTTTCATTCTTCCACCCCCACTAGGACACAAGCCACAAAAGACTAATCCAAAAGAGAACTTGTAGGAAAGTGGAGGAGTGAGCAACCACTGACCAGCACAGCCCCATGCACAGAGACTCAGGGCCGCTGGTTCCCGTCCGACTCTGCGAGGCCTGCCTGCAGCAAGAGGATTAGCGTAATCGAATTTGCTTTACTAAACCATCGCTGGAATTAGCTGTATGGTCTTAATGTAAGATCCCTTAGCCCTGGCTGCCCAGGCAGGTGCCAAAGATCACACAGCTTCAAGTCACTGAGACAGGATTTTCTGACTTTTAGGATCAGCATTGACTATCCCTGTAGAGAGCCACTTGGGGTGCAGCTGATCAGGTATCTGGTTTGCTACATTTCTTGGAATAATCAATAATTAGCTCGGCCTTCTAGACCAGGTGACACCAGAGGATCTCAAAGCAATTCACAAACAATACCTGGGAAGGAGCAGCAATTTCCTGTCTTCCCCTTCCACAGAGGGAGCCCATTCTCTCCCAACAGCAGTAATACCGCTACGAAGAACAACAGAATCAGCGGCACCAATTACTACCCATTCACATGACCCAGCTGTCCTAAGAAATGATGGCTTAAGCAGAGTGATCGGGTCATCTCACCAGCTGATCCATGTGAGAGGACATTCTCTTCTCAAACTGGGAAACTGGCCCATGTACTGACAATATAAAATCCCTGCACCCAGCACCTGTCTATAGACTACATCTTGTGATCACATCACGGCTTTCTCCTCAGCTGCGATCTTGTTTTGACCACTAATTAGATCATGTAATATCTAGCCACCCACATGGAAGTCACGTTATGCAGATTCGGTGGTCTTACCCATCGCACCGTAGATGGAGACTAAAGAAACCTGTAAACACAGAAATGCCTAGAGGAGGACCGTGAGAATTGACAAGCTGGAAATTTGGTTTGGATACAGAACAAGATTCTTTTTTCTCTTTCCTTCCTTTTTTCTCTGTTTTAAAGCCAGCTGCCCAATTTCAACATTCTTCCACGTTCCCGGAGGTTCTTGTACAACTTAACCCACTGCATTCTTGTGACTGCTCTTATGCCAGTCCAGTCAAGGGCCCTGTATTGCTCTCCTTGAAGTCAGTGAGATTTCTGCCAACTGCTTCGACAGAAACAGATGCAGACTTTTCAGCTGTCCTCTAAAACGTGACCCTCACCCTCCGAAGAGCAGCAGCCAACACACAAAAAGAAGTGGGTTTTTATGCTACAAATCTCAGCTGCATGTATTATTTTAATGGAGTCTCTGGCTGCCCTGTGCACCTTCGTTTGTCAGGAATCAATTCAAATGGACTACTGAACTTAAGCTCATGCAAAAAGCTAGCAATCCAGTTTTACTGCCACGCAAAAGGCTGTGTGTCTTAACAGCTGAATAAGGATTTTGTAGGCTGGTCTCAAACTGCACAGCGCAGCTAGCAATTCTGCTGAGTTACGCACGCTCAATAGTCTGAAACATTCTGACTTTGGGCCCCAATCCCGTGAGGAGCCAAGAGCCCGCTGTGCTCATGGACATCACTGGGATGTGAGCACATTGGATGCTCATGGCCTTCTGGATCAAGCCTTCAGCTTGTTTGAGGTCGGTTATTACACATACAATTGCTAAGCACTTGCCAGTCTCCTTTTTAAACTGCATGTGTTTTGCAGTAACATTGGCTGCTTTCCAGCTGCAGCTGGAAGGAAATTTCAACAACAGTGAAATTGCAAATGAACAATTCCAGAATGTCTCCCCTTGGTGCAGGTGAGCCCTGTGGGTCACATTCAGGAGACAAACATGGACAACACAAGAGAGAGCTCATCAATGCTACTCGATGACAAGAGAGCCAGTGGAGATCTTTGTAATGTTTAGTTTGTGCCAGCCCTTCCAGCCACTGCTCCTCTGTTTCTGGAGAGACAGCACAAAATAACATCCAACACCACCACATCAGTGCCACAGCATCTTTCGCTGAGGCTCTCAGTGTGCTAACCAACCAATGAGCCTTTGCCCATAACACCACTGCAAAATAGGCAAGAGTCATATGGGGGTTTTCTTCTCTCACTAAAGGAATGCAGCCACATCTGAGGTCAAACATGGCAGCTGTTTGACAGCCCACAATAACAATATACAATGATTCAGGAAGAGGAGATGGGAACCCAACCAACTCTACAGGGCAGTATTTCAGATAGGCTGGATACAACCAGCAAGTTAGAATTCGACCATGACATCCAAGTAACATTCTTAATTTGTATGACAATTGCCACGGGATCTTTAATGGCCACGGATGCTCAGGACACGAGACACCAAACCCTTGAGTCAAAACACTGTCCAAGTCAGGGAGCTGGCTATCAGTATCAGATGCTCCATTTCCTTGTGAACATCTGGGCTGTAAACAAGAGATCCCGATTCGGACAGCAAAGCCGCTGAAAGGGCTACGCCGGGCAGCTTTCCGTGGTCACATGGAATCAATCGGCACATTACCAGTCCCAGACTACGTATCATAACCAAAGAGCCAACATACCAGTCTGATGTTGTCTTCCGGGCGGAGCAATAGGAACATGGCCTGCAGATGCTGCTGGAGATCCCCTGAGGGAGAGAGGGAAAGGTGAGCATGCACATAAACACCAGCCCTCACTTCCTACCTCCCACCTACTGGCAGCACCTGGGTCCGCTCCGAAGTGAAAAGCTTCAGCCACTTTCTCATTTGTCAACAACTCTGGCATCTGACTAAGTGGGAACCACGACAGTTCACGCGAAAAATAACCGTGTTAAGTCTTTAAAAGGCCTCCCCACTTGTTTTGCTGAACTAGACTAACATGGCCACCCCTTTGGCCTCAGTCCTCGGAGGACAGGACTTGTGTGCTCTGGTTAACGCTTGTCCCTCAAGACCCGTTCCAACACACCTCTGAACACTCCCTTTATGTTCCTGTTTGTATTCTAATCCTGTGGCTCGCCCCGTCTGTTTGTCCCGTTTACTTCACCCAGCTCCCTCCACCAGAAGGGACATGAATACAAGGCCTTTGTGCAGGTGGGGAGACATGGGAAGAGGGTAAGAAGGAAAGGGGAGCTTGGACAGCGTTCCTCGCCCCCACACTTCAGCATTTGCTGAGTCAGTCCAGTCTTAGGACAGCTTTTCCTTGGGAAGGAATGGGGAGCTCAGCTGGGCAAGAGGAACTAGGTGCTAAGTAGCACCAAGTGCCATTCATCTGGGAAGCCCCTTTCCTGCCCACACAGGGCATTAGTGAGTGAAGGCCTGAATGGCTGTGAGGGCACATTGTTTCCTTAAACAAGAAGTAGCCATGGATACAGATAACAGGATGAAACTGGCTCATCAACTGGATGCACACCACTCCCTGCGCCCTCTTTGTCCCTGGGAGACAGGATTTCTTTCCCTGGCTATCAACACTGCAGGCTCCTGGTGGTGCTGGTCAGCCACCAGGAATCACAAGAATCAACACAAACTGTTTAAGACAAGGACACCTGGCCCCTGGGGGGACCTCGAGGCAGTTCCAGATTTCCCTGGCTCCAGGAAACAGCAACACCTAGCTCGCAAAGTCTTCACTCACAGTAAGCAGCAAAGAAAGTGACGTACACTTTCCCCCAAAGCTTCCCCAGCTACTGCCCCTAGTGTCTTTACCAATCTGCCATTCAAACTGGGAGGATCTGCCCCTAGGCAGCAAAGTCCCTTGCTGTACAGTATTGCTGGCCTCCCTCACTCCCAGCTGCTGGGTTAAAAGGAAAGACAGAGCAAGTTACTCTTTCTGGGAGACTCTGAGGGTCCAGCCAGGGAGATATTTTACCCTTCTGTTATGGAGGGAGTTTTCTGTATCTCCCCTTATTTCTCTGTTGGCCAACACCCCACTCAACCCTGGAGGAGGCACACACAACATCCCGAGCCAGCATTACATGCAGCAGTTCGGCAATGTGAACACAGGGCATGCTTAGCGGGACCTGGGCAGAAAGAGGAAGGGAAGCTTTCAGAGGCCACGGTACACCACGCTATCCTGTTATCATGCCATGTTGGGCGGCACTGTTGGCATTTCAGGGGCAGCTGCACCTTCCCTAACACATCGCGCCCTGTCGCAACATCTTTTCTTGGCTCGCTCCAGCACTGCCCAAGTCCAAAAGGAGACATGAGTTAGCTCACTTTACACAGTGAGTTTTGCCAGGCCCTGTCTGAGAGGGAGCCAAGGGCCGAAGCTCCGAGTGGAAGCTGTTTTCTTCGCTGGCCCATCTGCCAACTAGTCTGTTTCCCCCTTGTGGCGGGTGATGCTATTAGAAATCCATGGTGCCAGCGTTAACTACTTCTTGCTGTGAAATAATAGATACCTTGTTTGCTGGGACTCCTACACTCTGCTTAATTTGGAGGAGAGTTCGGAAAAGCCTTTCTTGGCGCTGGTCTAGCAACCTCTACAAGACCACATTACTGCCTGTGGGAGACTTCCCCATTTCTCTCAGGGCTGGGGAAAAAGTCAGCCACAAGTGTGTGCACCAGAGATTAGAAAGCAACAGTGCTGATATGGGCAAAGGCAAGGACAGAGGTGGAAGTTTCATTTCTATACGCTCATCCCACCACCAGTGGCTGGTTCACAAACTGGAACCATGCTGCTCCCAGGGGTGTACAGCTCAGACCCACTCTGACTTGGGGGTGCAGCTGATTTCACCAGACAGCGATAAAAGCAAGTACGATTTCTTAACAGACATTTGCTGTGAGAACAGATATTGGACAGGTTCATAAATAATGTCACCAAAAGAAATATTTTTAACACCCCACTCTTATATTGTGCTTTCCATTAGTAGATCTCAGAATGTTTTACACAATATCAGCATTCCCCATTTGGACAGAGGAACTGAGTGGGGAGCAGTGAAATGATTTGACCCCCAAGTCACCCAGAAGACGAGCAGCAGAGACCAGAACAAAGCCCAGGTCTCCAGGTTCCCAGTCCAGTGCCCTCTCCTCTGGGCCACACTGTCTCCTAGACTACAAACTATAATTCTGTAAGTGATCACACCAAAGTAGGTTGGCCTGGCAGAAATTTCATCTCTACAGACTCCATATTCATGACACGAGTGTTTTCTTACTCAGCTGACCGTACCCCAGACGTAGGACACGGAAGTCAGCTCTAACCCATGGAGCCTGGGCACCAGAGCGCCTTAGTTGTGTTTATTCTACCATCTGTTCTGGCCAGGATCACCCATGGATTCCATCCAGCTGGGATAAAAGATGGTCCTCTTTGAATGGTAATGCTAACAGAGCATGTGTCAAGCAGGGACTTGGACTAACTCTGCAGAGAACTTTGGCGAGTGAAAAAGATTCAGGTCAAGGCAGCAATTCTAAGAGATGCTGGCCCCACTTACGCACCACGGACAACTTCTCTTCAATCCTGTATTGGGAGGCTGGCTGTAAAGCGACAGTGAGCCCATTCTATTTGCTTTCAAAGGCAGGCAGCTGAAACGCACCATGCCCACTGGCCACTGCTCCTTGCCAGGTTTTAGGGCTGTGCTGACTCAGAGTTTGGGGCAGAGGTGTGTGAGACGAGTCACATGGACCATCTCTATGCTTTTGCAGAGTGTGCAGCTGGACTGACATGACGATGGCATGGAAACCGTGTCTGGAGCCAATATAATTCACTATTTGGGGTGGTCGCTTTTTGGCAGGGACAACGTTGAATCCTGCCTCTCTCCTTTTTGTCTCTGCCCCACGTTAGATGTTCCCCAGTGATTATTCAGTGAAGGAAGAAGAAAAAATCCAAGACCATCTGATGTCTGTAAAGTGCCCTCAGTGAACCAGCAACACACACGCTCCGAATAATGGTCTTCCCCACACTGCTTGGTTTTCATTAGTCAGACACTGACTTTTCCAACAAAGAATCAAACCAGCAAACAAATCCAGCTTCCAGCAGACAAAGAGGGCTGAATTCTGACTCGCTTGATATTATACATTCAGCACACAAGTCTGTCTGAATACAAGCCACATTAACACAGATGCCTAACGGTACCACACCACCACTCAGAATTAGAAGGAGATCTTTATTTTACTCTTTACCGACCAGGGAGAGCAGTTAATCATCCCAGATTACCCCAGGTTTTGATGGTATGCACCAATCTTTGCATATGGACTCCAACCCAAAGGTTACTGAATACATTAATAACGCAGGACAGGGCAAACATATTTGTACTAGTGGACTTTCAATAATGTCCCTGGATGGGAAAAGTTTTCATCCTTTGCAATTCAGCTGTTTATAAAGAACTAATGACCACCTCTATGTGTTTGTCACAGTCGCATCCCTAGATGACCACTTTGGTGAAAAGATAGACCGACAGCTTTGGATTTTGTTGGGAAGGAAAAGGGGTGGAAAAGTTTATATTATCGGGACTCTTAGATCTACCAACATGGAGTACATCATCATCCTGGGGAGATGAACACCTGAAAGGAAAGCCAAGAGCTGCACGAACATGGCTTTTGATTGGCTGGCACAAAACCCCCCAAAGGAGAATTTAGAAGACACTATGGGCTGTCAGATGTAAGCCGAGGTGGTGTATTTACCTGCATGCTTGTTGCGCCTGTTGTTGATTCTGGGAGTGGAGGACCCATTTCCTCGTGGCAGGAAGAGAGCTGCACCTTTCACAGTGAGGAAGCTTTCGCTGATGCTGCAAAAAGGGAAGATAAACAGTGAGCCAGCAGAAAGGAGAGAAAGCAACATGACAAACAAGGGCCCTGGACAAGGAAGATACTTAGACCCAAATCATCGTGTTGGTGAAGGAAGCTTTTCCATTTCAAGTGTCTGACAAAGTGGAATTCTACCCAGGAAAGCTCATGCGATAAATACATTTGTTAGTCTTAAGAAGTGCCACAGGGCTCCTTGTTTGTTTTATCGTAGAATAATAGGGCTGGAAGGGACTTCATGAAGTCATCTAGTCCGACCCCCTGCTAAAAAGCAGGACCACTCCCACTAAATCATCCCAGCCAGGTTTTTGTCTAACCGGGCCTTAAAAATCTCTAAAGATGGAGATTCTACCACCTCCCTAGGCAACCTATTCCAATGCTTCACCACCCTCCTAGTGAGAAAGTTTTTCCTAATATCCAACCTCGACCTCCCCAGCTGTAACTTGAAACCATTGCTCCTTGTTCTGTCCTCTGTTACCATCGAGAACAGCCTAGCTCCCTCCTCTTTGGAGCACCCCTTCAAGTAGTTGAAGGTTGCTATCAAATCTCCCCTCAGTCTTCTCTTCTGCAGACTAAATAAGCCTAGTTCCTTCAGTCTCTCCTCGTAAGTCATGTGCCCCAGCCCCCTAATCATTTTTGTTGCCCTCTGCTGGACTCTCTCTAATTAGTCCACATCCTTCCAGTAGTGGGGAGCCCAAAACTGGACACAGTATTCCAGATGCGGCCTGACCAGTGTCTGATAGAGGGGAATTATCACATCCCTCGATATGGCTACCTCTCTGGAACTTAGTTAACCCTGTGCTTTGTTGTTCAGAGAGATAGCTGATGTCCCCTTGCTACAGGTGCCTTGCTTTTGCAGTTCGCTTGAGGACCCTCAATATGTATGGCAAATTAATGAACCATAAAACTCTATTGCCTGATGAATCATAGGATAATTGGCTCACGAAGAGACAGACAAATAAGAACATAAGAACATAAGAAAGGCCGTACTGGGTCAGACCAGAGGTCCATCTAGCCCAGTATCTGTCTACCGACAGTGGCCAGTACCCAGGTGCCCCAGAGGGAGTGAACCTAACAGGCAATGATCAAGTGATCACTCTCCTGCCATCCGTCTCCATCCTCTGATAAACAGAGGCTAGGGACACCATTCTTAACCCCTTTCTGGCTAATAGCCATTTATGGACTTAGCCACCATGAACTTATCCAGTTCCCTTTTAAATATTGTTATAGTCCCAGCCTTCACAACCTCCTCAGGTAAGGAGTTCCACAAGTTGACTGTGCGTTGTGTGAAGAAGAACTTCCTTTTATTTGTTTTGAACCTGCTACCTATCAGTTTCATTTGGTGACCCCTGGTTCTTGTATTATGGGAGTATTTAAACAACTTTTCCTTGTCCACTTTTTCCACATCAGTCATAATTTTATATACTTCTATCATGTCCCCCCTCAGTCTCCTCTTTTCCAAGCTGAAGAGGCCCAGCCTTTTCAATCGTTCCTCATACGAGGCACTCTCCAAACCCCTAATCATTTTAGTTGCCCTTTTCTGAACCTTTTCTAGTGCTAGAATATCTTTTTTGAGATGAGGAGACCACATCTGTACACAGTATTCGAGATGTGGGCGTACCATGGATTTATATAAGGGCAATAATACATTTGCAGTCTTATTTTCTATCCCCTTTTTAATGATCCCTAACATCCTGTTTGCTTTTTTGACCGCCTCCGCACACTGTACGGACATCTTCAGAGAACTATCCACAATGACTCCAAGATCTTTTTCTTGACTCGTTGTAGCCAAATTAGCCCCCATCATATTATAGGTATAGTTGGGGTTATTTTTTCCAATGTGCATTACTTTACACTTATCCACATTAAATTTCATTTGCCATTTGGATGCCCAATCACTTAGTTTTGTGAGATCTTTTTGAAGTTCTTCACAATCTGCTTTGGTCTTGACTATCTTGAGTAGTTTAGTATCGTCTGCAAACTTAGCTACCTCACTATTTACCCCTTTCTCCAGATCATTTATGAATAAATTGAATAGGACTGGTCCTAGGACCGACCCTTGGGGAACACCACTAGCTACCCTTTTCCAATCTGAGAATTTACCATTTACTCCTACCCTTTGTTCCCTGTCTTTTAACCAGTTCTCAATCCATGAAAGGACCTTCCCTTTTATCCCATGACAACTTAACTTACATAACAGCCTTTGGTGAGGGACCTTGTCAAATGCTTTCTGGAAATCTAAGTACACTATTTAAAGCAAGACCATGTCGTCACCTGAAGATGCCATTTATTGGCTTGGCTTTGCTCTTAAATCAAGTCACATGAAAAATGAAGTGCAATAGTGAAGTAATTACACGGAGAGCAGGAAGACTCTCTTCCGAAAAAGATTTGATGTTAAGAACTCGCCTTGAGTAGCTTTCTTTTTAAACCACACTTGTGCTGTACATCACTGAAGAAAACCTGGTTCTGCGCACAACTGTTTGTGAGTAAGTCATCCTGTGACCCGGCGTTTTGGGCACCTGCTTTACTCCAAGCGGAAGGGGTACCCCCACCCCCAACATCAAAAAGCTGTAAATCAGAAATGACACGGCTCAAGTGGAAGAATGACTGATGCATGTCAGAGAGAAAATAGGAGCCTCACTGTCATGGTGAGCCCCCACAGGGCCAGGCCTTCAATGAGAACGCCAGCTCACTGTGACGCTTCACCAGGAGATAAAGAGTCTCAAGTTAAACTCCACAGGTCCCTTCTCTCAAAGGCTCGGTTAACGGAAAGGAAGTTGAAATGGACTCAAAACCCATCTGCATATGTGAAGAAAATGAAAAGTTATGAGAAATGGATAAAAGCAAAAACATCAGATTAACCTCTTCCCATTTGCTTAGCCCAGGGCACCCTCCACTGTTCTGTGCTTCAGAATGGCAGTTGTACACGTCCCAACGGCCTTTTCTGTTAGCGCATGACTTGCCAGCTGCTTAGCTTGCTGGTCCAACAAACCAGGATTTTAAGAGGAAGAAAATTCTTCCTAAATCAGAAAGGATCAAGAATTGTTATTGTGCTAAATACAGGATGCATCACTGGGCACTCTGAACAGACATATTCTCATGGGAAAACAGTCCTACAGAACCTCCCAGGACAAGAATTTTAGCCAACATCTCCCTTAGCACCATGTGACAATTATGTTCTTTGCAAAGCCTTTAGGCTACATGGACATACCAGGAAAACGTGAAACCACACGTTTTGCAGAATCCGCCAGCCTGCCCCCACTTCCCTTAACTATACTTTTTCCAGACTGTGTGTACTGGCTTCATGCTTCAGACATTTGTTTCTGATCTTCCAACCAGGAAAACAGGCTGTTGGACGAGCCATCTGACCCACCAGCCAACGCTAGTTCTCTGCTAGGCAGAGCCACGCCATCAAATGAGATTATAAGGAATTACCACCTTCCCCTTCCCTCTGCAACTTCATCTCAAAAGGACAGTCAGACGTGATGTAAGATTTCATGCTTGACTAGAAAAACAGGCATAGCAAGCCTTTGCAGCTACCACTTAACCAACAAAGCCAGCCACTGATACTGGCACCCACAACCCAATTAACCTGTGCCTGAGGTTCTCCTTCCCGCAGAAGGGTGACTTAACGCGACCATTATACAGGTAATTTAGTGGAGTAAGACGAACACGTATGGAGAGTTGGGCGCTTCAAACACTGAATTAAAATCTAGATACTTGATTTGCTCAGTCCTATCGGCGTTAGTCTACAGTCATGAGAAAGTTGTGTGCCCACACTCTCTAGCCATTCTCTATTCCATTGTCCCACGCTCTGTACAATGAGAACAGGGATTCCTGGAGGAAGAAGGGGGTTGATATTTATTGCTGGGGGGATCCAGACAGAGAAGGAAGAAATGGTTCAGCGCTTTTACTTGATAGCATAAAAAAAGTTGTCTGGCATTTGCAGTCGTTACCCCTTCTTGAAACAGAGGGGTGCTGCTGAACGACAGGTGGGGGCTCCCTTCAAAGGATTTGCCATCTGAACTATTTTTGTGCTGTCAGAGTCTGTGTTTCAGGCCACCTACCAGCCTGCTAAATTGGTGAGAGCTGCAGCTTTGACCATTAAGGCAGGCCACGGACAGAACTGCACAGCCCAGAAGAGAACACACGCTCCAATCTGGGAGACTGAAAGCAGGCTTTTAAGAATGTGGAAGAACAGATCAGCCCCGTGAAGCAGGAAGACCCAGGAGCCAGAACAAAGCACCTGACAGGGTGGGCATCAATGAAGGTAACAACCATCTGAGGCAGCACACTCAGCCCGGGAGCAGGGGGCATGAGAGGCAAAAAGCAACAAGCCCGTGTGGGATCTCTTGCTACCCATGGCTGAAGGAGGAAGGCACGTTCTTACTCAGCAATCACAGCACCCTGTATTGCAACCTGCTTGCAGATAAGGCACCGCACTGCACCTGCCAACTGAGTTGCGGGAGGGTTTGTTTTTAATTACTTGCCGAGTATTTGTCTCCACTGTGTTCCCATGCTGGGTATTAGGCAAGACCTTCCAATACATCAGAGGAGAAAAGCAAATTCAATGAACAAAGCAAATTCCATTTCTTAGGTTCCACCAGGGCAATGCATCAGAATTGCTACAAGAGCAGATCATAGTCACCGGTGGCCACAGCCTTCAGCATCACCACCCTCCTCCTGCAGTGAGGTCACAGTGCTAAATGCATGACATCATAATGGCAGTCCGTGTCGCACACCCTCACGCAGCAAAGGCAGTTCTTTGGATTTGGCACCCTGCACACAACTAACGAGGGGCAAAGTGCTTCTTTGCCGGCTCTGATCTGTTCTGCCCCTCAGCCAGTTTCATCTGCAACCACAAGCTCTCTGGGGCAGAGACTACACATTTTACACAGCACCTGCAGTTACACGCCCCATAACAAGAGCCAAGCCACAGTTCCCTGATGATCTGGGAATCTGAGAAGTGGATTAGATGTGTGTGAACAGGAGAATAAGGGAAAAGAAGGTACAGTGTGATTACTGAGACACGGAACTGTGATCACAATAAAGCACAGATAACAGACCTAGATTTTCAGCTCCCTGCTGACAGGGTGCACCCACCACAACAAACTTTTAAATACTTTCAAAATCTAGCTCACTGAAACAATGCAGAACTCAGAGACACTTCTTGAAACCTCGGGATCTCCCTTTGCGTCACAGCACATCAGCTCCAAGGCAGTGGGAGACTGATGCACTAGAGTGAACTGTCTTCGAGCTGCAGTTACTGACTGACTACTCCAGGTTGAGGCAGAGTTTGTCTTCCAAAGCAACCAGCAGACCAAGTTCAGCATTATTGCTCTATCTGGTGTTAGAGAGACCGCCCTTCTACAGGTATCACTTTGTATTTATGTTCAGCAAGCTGCTCAGAATCAAGGATTTCTGTTTTGAATCTAGTTGTTTAGCTGATTGAGAGGTGAGGGAGCCGTTTACACAGCATCTTTAGCATACATAGTGCACCCAAACAGCTGGGCTTTATGCTTTGGCAAACTTTCTTGAAATATTTCTGTCGGCTCACTCAAAGGCAAGGAGAACTCACAACAAAAGCAAGTCTCACAGTCCCCGGAGAGGCTTCTTGTCTTATTAAAGCATCACATCCCCACTTTTCTCCAACAACCAGGGAAGGCTTTTATGCAGTGATCACACACATCTTGTCACTCAGGCAGCCTTTCACCCACCCCAATCAGTAAATAAAATTACAGATAACCGCCTGCCCATGGGGCACTGCTGACACCACTCCGCAAAGGAGTCAATTTCTAAACAACCCACATGGCCGCGGAGGGCATCGATGGACAAAAGGAGTTTCTGCATGATGTCACCACCATTCATTTGGATCGCAAAGAGGCCAGCCCTGACCGATGGCTCATAATAGCTCTCTCCAGACCAGCAACATCGCATCAGCGCCGCGAAATCTCAGTTACCATCTCCTCACTGCCCTCCTTTTCAGATTAGTAAATTAAGCCAAGAACACAGCATGCCTGTGAGCTACCAAACTCAGCCCTCACTGTGCTCCGGGCCCTCAACGCACAGGTGGTTTTTAAACCCCCAGCAAACCACTCTCCTGCCACAGGCTGCGCACAAGCTTACTTCTCCCTGCATCAGAAGATGCTCCAGAAGCTCGGTATTACTAATTCATTACACTTGCAAGTTGGCCGCGGCCCCCGCAGTATGAGTCCTACATTACCACACCACTAAGGAGAGCTGTATGTTTTCACTGTCCTGGCAACAGGGCAGCACATGATGTGCCAATGTCCCAGCTGGCTGGCACATCAGCAGTGCGAGCTTTCCATTTCTCAAGCATTTTGACAATGCTCTGTGCCATCCAGCCGGGACTCTGCACATCCTGCACTATGCCAAGGACGTCTGCTGCTGCGCCCAATTCCTGATGTTCCTCCTGAGAACAAAAGATCACAAACCGGGTCTCTATGGATGGTGGTTTATAAAGAACGAATACAGCTGCTTACGGACCAAGCAAGGAAAGCAGGGAGTCACCTGGGCTGCTGCTGGCAATGTCTCATGCTAATAAACACTTCTTGAGGCTCTTGGGACCCTGAGGACAGCTCTGCTTATTCATCAGAGCTTTGTCTGCACCAGCCCTTATTCAGGCACTTACCAAAGTAGCCCAATGGCAAGGGATTGGGACAGTTCCTCTGAAAGGTGCAGTGGAGAGATGGTGGAGGGAAGAATTCATCTCTCCTGCTATAGTGGGGAACTCTGTGTACCAAGGTGGGGGGCACTTTCCATGCTGTAGGCCCTAAAAATCACACCCCCACCTCCCCCAAATTCCCCCCTTAGGAAAAAACAGAGCCTACGGTGCAGGCAGTGCCCCCCTGAAATGCTCCACTTCAGAAAAAGCAGGCCTACGGCACAGGAAGTAGGGTGTGCAGCAGTATCAACACAGCGAGCCGTGGGGAGCAGGGAGCTCCAGCAGTAATGCAGGAAGCAGGGGACCGGCTGCTGTAGGTGGTGGGCAGCAGTGGAGGCTGTTAGCATCTCTGGGGAAGATGGAGCTGGACCAGCTCTGTTCCCTGCCCCCCCCCCCTTCCCCCCCCCAGGATTCATCTCGTATCCCCCCCCCCATTGAGAATCACTGGTTTACTGTGAGCAGAGAGTTTGCTCAGTGGGTCTTTTTTAAAAATGGAGATTACTAGACAGATCTGAATGAAATCCCATCTCCTTGTGCTTATCACGAGAGGCCAAGTTGCTCTGCTGGTCCAGGACATCTTTCCCTTGGGCTCTACAGAGACAGATTGCAAATTGTAGCCATGGAGAGTAGCGCCCTGCAAGACAGGAGGCTGCACTTCTCTTTCTCTGCCAAGCCGGGGGAGCGATGGGTAAGCTGTGGCTCATTGCAACAATGGAGTTGCGAGGTAACCATGGAGGCGTCCAAGCTGTGAGCAGGAGAAGGTTTTGCTAAAGGCCATCTCTTGGGACACAGCAACGCCTGGCAGAGGATTCTGGAGCATTGGGCTGGTGAGCTGTTGCTCTTTGGAGGTGGTTTCTGACGCCCGTGCACAGGGCTGCCGTTAGGTGTTTCAGAAGAAGGGGGTTAGAAGAGTTAGAGAAGAGAGGCAGAAAGCTACAGGCACTGACTGAAAGCAAAAGAGGCGAGTCGCAGAGCATTCAAGTCTCTGCGGAACTCACCAGCCAGCAAGCGTGCATGTATGCTACTGAACGAGAGCAGGGAAGAGACAAAGCAGTGAGAACGGGAAGTGCTGTACAGGGCCCCGGTGTCTGCACACTGAGTTGCTGCAGCAGAACACAACTTACAGGACCCCAGTTCAGGTGCGTCTCTCGCACGCCAAGTACTGGATCTACAAAGACCCCATCCTGAGAGGCTCTCTGAACAGACACAGGGTGGGGAAGGGAGATGGAGGCATTGAGAGATGGAGGCACCTGGCCTCCCTCACATAGCACGCTCCTGGACAGGGCAAGAAGAGACTCCCAGGTCCTCTGATTCTCAGTCAGCTCCCAGCTAGCACACCATGCTCTCTACTCACAAGAACTCCATCTATTTTGCCACAGGACCAGGCTCTGAAATTCAAGAGGTGGGCAAGAGTGCCCATGTATTGATTTTAAAAGGCACGCTCGTCTTCCAAGTTCTATGAGGTCTGATCTCTCGACAGATCGCTTCCAGGCAACGCACAGGCTCCTTTAAGCTACAGTTCAAAACAAAAATCAAAAGAAAGGTCTAGACGGAGCAGCAAGCATCAATGCCATGTCCCTTCCCACAGCTGCAGAGTTGAGACAGTGCAATCAAAGACAGCACACAGCCAGGTGTTGAACCTGAGCTGAAGAAAGAAGGGTGACACTGGGTGCAGAAGAAATGCAAAGTGAAGCTCAACAGGCATGCGTGTCCTGTCCCGTCCCGTCCCCCCACTTATACTGACAATGTGTGTCAGTTCCTGTACGAGGAGACAAACAAGGAGTCCTGGGGCACTTTTAAAGACTAATAAATTTATTTATCGCATGCGCTTTCGTGGGAGAAAATCCCACTTTGTCAGATGCTTTGAAGAGGGGGAACTTGCAGGAAGTACAGAAGTGGGATTTTCCCCCAGGAAAGCTCATGTGATAAATAAATATGTTACTCTTCAGAAGTGCCCCAGGACTGCTTGTTTGTTTGGCTGAACTAGGCTAACACGGCTCCCTCTGGACCTTGTCAGCATGTACGGGAAGAGATGAACCGCTGCTCACACAGCTTTCATCACAGAGTGTTCCCACCCCTCAACTTGCTGCGCAACACCAAGCCTACGCAAAAGTGCCTTTCTGTTACCCGCTTCAGCAGAAAGAGGAAACTATTGTAATGAACTGGGGGGAGGAAGGGACCAGAGTTCCTGCTGCCAAGGTGTGACAGTCGCGACAACTGGTGGGGCAGTTCCACCCTGAAGTAGCAGAGGGTCCTCCTTCAGTGCACCAATGCGACAAAGGGCAACGTGGCGGCAGTCAGCACCATGGACTGCTGCTGTCCTGTGACTACAGAAAGGTCTCTGCCCACTTCGACTTACACTCTTGCTTCTCTCCCACAACATAACCTCACAAACCAGGAATTATTCTGACAATGTGGCTGAGAGGGAAGGGTGGACAGCTACCACTGACAGACAGAACTGCAGTGAGGAGAGAGTAAGTGACGTGACCACGGGCACAGAAGATCTGGGCAGAGCTGGGAGTCCAGGACAAGGTCTAAGTCACTGGGCTGTCCTTCCCATGCACCCGCAATGCCTGAAGGAAGACAGGAAATAAAATGGGCAATGCTGCAAGTCTAGGAGATGCCACACTTTGTGCCTTTCATCAGATGTTTGCCAAGACAAAGCAATTTACTACCCATTCCCCGCGCCCACCCCCGCCAGTTACTGCAGTTTGTTTATTTTTCATCAACCTTCCCTTCCGTCTCCCCCATGCTTTGCCGGTCCTTTGAAACATCAGGCTTTGGTTACCACCAGAGAAAGGCTACTGTAATAGGGAGTCTTATTTTGCATAGCCAATCTTGTGTTCCAACTGAAGTTTGGCTCGTGGCTACTGAATGGAGGCAGAAGGGTATTCCACATACACTGCCAGGCTCCTAGAGCTGCATAAAGCAGAGGTAACACACCAAGGCCGGCCCAGGACAAGTGCTTATTAAAACAGCCGGCAGGACAGCAGGCGGAACTACCCGAGACTAGAAAATATGCCGAGGCAGCCCCACAAGATTGGTTGACAGGGTGTGCTTGTATGCCAAGGCCGCTCTGACACCATGAACAGGAAATGAGAAGTGCCAAGCAGCAGATGGGCTGCAAATTACCGAAAAGGCACTGACAAACATCTGTGGAAATGACAACGCTAAGGACAAGGGGAGAACAGGGAAGTGGGCTCTGACAAAGAAGTCAAGCACTCATCACTCTGCACTTCCGCCACTTAAGAAACAGCATGGGGGAAAATAAAGCAAGCGTGGGAACTGAGTTCCGACTCACAGATGTTTGACGTAAACTGCTTTTTTAGCAACATCTGCATCCGTACAAAGCTTGAAAACAAAGGAGCTGTCTACAGACACTGCTTCCTTTGCTCAGAGTCAGGGCTCTCGGAGGGAGGGAGCTGTGATGAAAGGCAATTACCACACACTCCAGAGGTCTATAGATGGGGGAAGAAGGAGCGGGGAGAAGAATATCTACTGGCCCTCTCTCCACCTCAAGTCCTTTTCTATCTAGACATCTTCTTTAACATGGAGGATGTCTGCAGAAGCTGCCCTAAGATGAAACCACAAGTGCTACTCTTGATCCATGAGGCACTCATACCATGTTGATGGGAGTGCTCCGCAAACCGGAATGGATGAGAACGGCTCTACTGGTGTGTGTTTAGATCCCTCCGCTCTTGCTGTATACGTTCTTTTGTCATTTATTTTGAAATGACATTTATTCTGAAAAGCAGCAGCACAGACGCCAAAAGAAATCGAGGACATCAAGCCCTCTGAAGAAATGCTACCAGTCTTCTGGGGCCATGGCCAGAGCAGCAGGGCCGGCTCAGACCACGCAGAACGTCCAGTGGACTTGGATATTTACACCTCATGCTCCAGTCCCAATGCAGTGGCACACGCGACACTTTTTCTGAGCTCGGTGGTGATCGCTGGAGCTCTCTAGGGAACCAGCTGTGTCCCCTTTTATCTTGATTCTGCCTGGGCCACATGGCAGACCCTCATGCTCTGTATTTAACAGGAAATGTAGTTCTTCCCCAACTCCCTCTATGCTGACATCCCATTTCTCTTCCCCAGGACTAAGTCCCCATGACGTAGAGCCCGAGAAGTGGGTTTTTTCTGGAGGTGCGGTGGGAATCAAGCGTCTGTGGAGGAGCCCCACTTGGACACCACACTGCCATTGAAGAACAGGAGTCCCCTTCCATGGGATCACCAACAAACCAGAGTTCCTGCTCTGCCAACAAAAGGTAGTGGTCTCCGCACCGTCCCGCAGACAGCCAGTCATCCCAGGGCATCCCTCCTCTCCTCTGTGGTACCCTGAAATCAGCTCTGCCACAGTCCTGGCTGATTTACGCCCTTGCAGGCACATATGGCCTGTGTTCCTTAAAGGCACCGTAAAACGGGTTTGCTTTCAAAACCGGACTCCAGTGAAAGAAGTGCAGCTCCCTGGGGAATTTCAGCGGCTAGTGTGGATGAGGTCACTTCCCTTTTACCGCATCTGCACTTGGCAATGCTCCTGCCTTGGAGCCAACCAGCCCTGCAGTACACCAGCCCGCAACGCTGCAAGCGGCTTCAGGTAGGCGCAGGTTCCAGCTTTGAGGCTACAAGCAGAGAAAATTAAACGCAGCCTCCCACCCCAGCTCCCTGGAGACCAAATGGCCTGACCGTCAGGCTGGGTTTACTATGAACCTGGGCTGCTGTCACATGTGATTCTCCCTCACGTGCTCTCACTGTCAAACTGCTGCATTTCCTGTCAGGCAGCCACCTCAGGGTCAAAAAAGACCAGCTAGCAAAGCAAGCCAACTTCCTCACTCTCTACCTGCATTCTCGGTGCTCCTTTCTCACGCAGCTCACTCGGGGTCTGGCACGAGCCAGCTAATCAAAGCCAGCGTTAACATTTAACCAGAATCCCAGCTGTCGCTTTAGGTGAAATCGGCACCTTGTCTAGCCTCACATCACAGGGGACTTGACCTCAGTGCAGGTAAGAGAATTTCCGGCCAATACCTTTCTGGGATGTGACCAGGCAGCTTCGTCTAACTCTGCACAGGAAGATGTATGCAGCAAAACGTATTCCCATGAGAGACAAGTTCCAAAGGGGGAGCCGTGTTCTTCTACTGCAGAAAAACAACAGAGTCCTGGGGCACTTTTAAAGACTAACAGATTTATTTATCGCATGAGCTTTTGTGAGAGAAAATCCCACTTCGTCTGACGCTTTGAAGACAAAGTGGGACTTTCTCCCATGAAAGCTCATGCGATAAATAAATCTGTTAGTCTTTAAAAGTGCCCCAGGACTCTGCTGTTTTTCTCTAAGAGAGGCAAACTCCCAGAGAGTTTAGGCCAAATACTACAGACCTAGATAGGTATAACTGGATCACGCTGGGGGGCGGTATGAAAAATCCACCCCCCAAGTGAACAGTTATACCGACCTTGCCCCCCCGCCCCCCCCAGGGGGAGAGCTTCTTCTGTTGACAAAGCTACCAGCTCCTAGGGAGGTAGATTAACTGCACGCACGGCAAAGTGTCTTCACTAATGTGCTGCAGCTGCACCCATGCAGCATTTTAAGCCTAGACCTGCCCCGAAACTGAGCTGTCAGGATTCCTCACACAGTTAAAGCAGCTAGCCATAATAAGAGCAAAGGAATGGCTTTGGGTTCCTAATACCGAAAGCCTAAGAGAACCAGCTTCAAGACAGCAGCAATCATGTGACCGTGGTCAAAAGTCACCTACTGTGCCTCAGTTTGACCATCTGGAAGAAGCGGACACGCTGCCTATCAGAGGGTTGTGAAGTGCTGTGGAGGTGCACAAAGGCATAACTCAGGCAGCACTCCTAAATCAAATAATTCGTTAGAAGAGGGGTGGTTCATGCAATAACGGCTTACACTGAGAAAATTTGGTATTAAACAGAAGTACAATACCATGTGTTTTTAAAACTAGTGAGACAGACTAGAAATGAGGAAACGAATGGAGCTTAGTTTACATGATACCCTCCCCAAAGACTTTGAGGTCTCCAAGTCAAGACATTCCCAGATTAAATCCCTACATGATATAGTCTAGATCTCTAAATTGTTTAAATATCTACAGATATCTAATACACATAAGCAGGCTGGCTAAGAGAAAAGTTATCCCCATGGGAGTACTTCTATGGGTTATTACCATATGCTCTATACTTATTTAAATGCCTGATTCCAACCAAGGCTAGCTGGCTTTGAGCGAGAAGTACATTCAGAGATAGTTTTAATGCATTTTGACCAATGCAGAAAAACTCAAAAGAGTGAAATCTATTCTTCACCTCCAGGATCAACAGCTACACAAAACTGCCAGTTTGTTTTTCTAAAAACCAGCCCCCACTTTACAAGGTACCTTCCCCCTTTCAGGAAAACACCGACCATCCTGGAGGGCATTTGTTAAATTGTAACTTCATTTCCTTAGTCACGGAAATGTGAAAGGAAAACTTCCCTATGCAAAGTTTGCTAAAGTTTAGCTACCACTGAGCAGTTTGATACAAGACTTCTGACCCAAACCCATCCTATAGCCTCTGCTCCAAATACATTTAATTCTTTAAAAAGTGTTACTGCTATTCTCAGAGTAAAATCCCCTCCACAAGAACAGCTGTGAGATTCCTGGCTCCATGTTTGGTCTGGCCAGCAGAGCCCCACAACTTTAGAGCAAAGAGACACTGTCGCTTTAAATATTACTGTACCAGAACTCAAGCCAGACACACTAAGGTCGACATACTGTCCCTCTCCATATTAGTCAAGTCCAGGGCCATCTATATTTAGACAAAGTATGCCCAACACTTCGAAGATGGAAAAAGAACTGGGACCACTGACCCTCCAGAATTAGAGTCCTGGGCCCTGTGAAAGGGTTGTCGTAACATCGAGCCCACAACCCTGCCCCAGCCAGCATCGAGCTATATTTATTTGTATCTGGTCTTGAAATCAACTGTTACCCACAATCCCTGCCCCACACAAACCTGGCTTTGCAGCAATAATACAGTTCAATGGGTGTGATTCAGGTGCTGGCAATTGAGCAGAGATTACCAGCCCTTAGGCACAAAACAGCGACAGCTTCTTGCGTCGGAAGTGAAACGTTCAGTCTGGTGGGACCTGAAGAAACAAGTTCGGCGCCTGGGCACCACTGCGGCATTGGGAATGGTGCGGCTACAACTGCCCGGGGTGACTGCAAAGAGGCTGGAGTTGGAGGCAGCAGCAAGGAAAACAAAGATGGATGTGGGCCCCAGGAATAAAGTACAGTAAAGTTAGATGCTGGTTTCTTCTCTGCAGACCGATGGTGCCAGATGCTGCGCCGAGGGGGGGAGGAATGTTTTAGCCACCGTGGTGTCTGAGCAGTCGCATAACCATACCTGCATTATGGTAGCTAGGCGTTCCAACCTTGCCCCAGAGCAGCACGCACCCTCTGGGATAGCCATTAGAATCCAGAAATCATTGGGTAGGCCTTCCAGTCAGAGGCTGCGATGTAGCAGAGATTTGCTTTAAGATGCAAATTCAGAACTGTTTTCCATGCCCCTCCAAGTGTATATGGCAAGTTTTTCTGGGCAGTGACATCATCAATTTTCTCTTGGCTCCTTGGCAAGGGATCAATTTACCAAGAGTCCTTCATTCCCAAAGTAATATCCATTTATCACTCAGTACACACCCTTTTAACAGAAGCTGACAGACTGTGGAGTGAATAGCATTCTCATCAAATAAGGGCTGTCGCTGGGATTAAAAACAGGTGGAAGGAACAGGGGATTTCTCCACCGTCTTCATATGGCTCGCACGCTCTGATCATACTGTGCTTTACAAAGCTATGTGGAGATTTAAACTAAAGAAAGTAATTTGCACAAGGAAGCAAATCAACCAACATTTCAGTGATTTTCCTCAGAATGCATCAAGAAATCCAACCTCCCCTGCAAAGGTGTGAATAAAGAATTCAGAGTAGCCTGGATCATTTTTACACACAGCCCTGCAGTTCTATGTTCACAATGCCCGGCACAGCTGTCCGTTAACTGTCTGTGGTGGTGCCCCAGAGAATCATAGAAAAGCACAGTGTGGCAGCAAAATGTGAGTTGTGCACCCATCCAGAGCACATTTCCCTAGTTTCCATGCGACGCCCCCGTTATGGATATGATAAACACTTAGATTATAAACCTATTTAGCTCAGCATAAAATAAACCTCAACAAAGCAAAGTTTAGCTGACAAAAACACTTAAAAGACGTTTTAAGACTTTCAAAAATCCTTTGACAAGATCCCTCCCCAAAGGCTCTTAAGCAACGTAAGCAGTCATGGGGTAAGAGGAAGGTCCTCCCATGGATCAGTAACTGGTTAAAAAACAGGACATAAATGGTAGGAATAATCAATCAGTTTTCACAGCAGAGTGATGTACAATAGGGTGCACCAAGGATTTGTACAGGGACCAGTGCTATCCAACACATTATAAATGATGTGGAAAAAGGAGTGAACAGTGAAGTGGCAAAATTTGCATTCAATACAAAACTAGTCAAGAACGTTAAATCCAAAGTTGACTGTGAAGAGTTACAAATGGGTATCTCAAAACTGGGCGACTGAGCAACAGAGATGAAATTCAGTGTTGATAAATGTAAAGTAGCACACATTAGAAAACATAATCCTAACTACCCATACAAAGTGATAGGATCTAAATTAGCTGTTACCACTCAAACATATTAGAATTATAGGTGCAGAGAAAGACAACCAAAATAATTAGGGGTATAGAACAGCTTCTATGTAAGGAGATATTAACGAGACAGCTAAAGTGGGATATAACAGAAGTCTAGAAAATCATGAATGGTGTAGACATAATGAAGAGGGAAATGTTATTTCTTCCTTCATATAACACAAAAACTAGGAGTCACCTGATCAAATTAATGGGCAGCAGGCTTAGAAATAAACAAAAGCAAATACATCTTCACAGAATACATAGTCAACCTGCAGAACTCATTGCTAGGCCATGTTGTGAAGGCCAAAACTGTAACTGGGGTCAAAAATGACTTGGATACATTCGTGGAGGATCAGTCCCACTAATGGCTATTAGCCAAGAGAGTGAGGGATGGAAACCCATGCTTTAGGGTATCCCCAAGCCTCTGACACCAGATGTTGGGATGAGATGACAGTGGATGGATCAATTAAAATGACCCTGTTCTGCTCATTCCCTCTGAAGCATTTGGCACCAGGCACATCTGCAACACAGGATACTAGAGATGGACCATTGGTCTGACCCAATATGGCCGTTCTGCGTTTTACGTTACAAGAGTGCTCAGACTCCAAAATGTACAGGTTCCAGATGTTTTTACCCCCAAAGTCTGGTGCGAAATTCTGACAGCCTAGGTGCTTTGAGAAACACAAGGACCTGAGTTAAGAACCTTTGAAAACTGGCTCTCCAACCACCCATGGGAAGTGGAAGGATCAATGCAACACCTGACAGAGCTGTGAGATACAGACCTGAAGGGGGCCTCTCCCCTAATTTAGCAGTAACAGAATGTGCTGCTACTCTCAGACCCATAAACAGAAATTCACTTGAATTTGAGCCTTCAGACACCCATACAGCATGCTTTATTATGTGACGTAAGAAATTACTGCAATCGTGTGACTATTCTGCCCACATTACCAAAAACTAGGCGATTCAAAGGGAAAACTTGTCCACTATACATTGCTAACTTTGGCGCACCTTCCCTTCCAAGGATCCAGCTGTCCTCAAATTGCCTGGCTTCTTTAACACCCTTGACATTTAAGCAATACGCACCAACCCATCTAGACAGACACAGACTGTACATACTAATAGACAATTCACAGCATAAATGTACTCTGCACTCGCATTACCCCCTAATTAGTAAGGTACAAGAGCGTGCATATTCCCAATTTGCTTTCTTGTTCTTTTCCATCACAGAGAAATGATGGAAGGGTTAGAGGTGATATGGGCCAATGATTTGCTTCCCTCTAATCTAATTGGCTTTCAATCTTGAAACAAAAAAGGAACCCAGCAGTTCTCATTCATCTTTGTTTTCAGATTTTTCCACCTGCTCTTTCTCAGCGAGGAGGGTGCCCCATGCCAGCTAGATTACCATTTGGGTGCACTCGTCACATCACAATCATGTTTAATTAGCTCAACTACTTTTAAAGAGGGTTTTGTTTCCCCTTCCATCATAAAGCCTGGGACTGACTACGAGATTAGTTTAATTGTGATCACTCCTGAAAACTGGGCCAATAACACTTACTTCTGCTTGTTACTTACCCGCTGAATTTCACAGAGTACAAGTGGTGGGTTTGGGGTTTTTTTCAAAATGATTATAGGCTGAAGGTGAATATCTTTTGCAATGTCAGCCTGACCTACGCCAGACCCATCTGACCCTAAAACAGCCTCCTGCGTTCCCCTCAGACTCCGGCAGTATTTTACAGTCAGATTCCTCACATTTGGTGAGCATGGAGAGCTCAAGGAACAATCTAAGAGAGAGACTTTTTGAACTTCTGTTTGCCAGGAACATGTTGTTTCATCTCCTCGCAGGCAATATTTACAATTGTTGAGGAAAAAACTGAAGGCTTATCCAAAGCTGACCTCTGAAAAGTGTTCTATTTAGAAATAATTTTGTATATACACTCCACACACTTCATACTACTCTTTCAATTTTGATTCCTTTTCCTACAAAGAGCTTTGGCAGTACAGATGGATGGATATTTGCTCCCCAGAGAGCTTATTTTCTACCGCTTATGCCCCAGCAGAGATCACCCTTGTGCTGTGACCACTGTCTCCACAGCAACCAATTCTGATATAAGAAGATGGTGACATCATATAAGCAAGGCCCATCTAGTCAACCTGCAATATTAAAAAAGCAAGATAAATACAGGAAAGTTGTGTGATAGCACAGAAGGGTTTCTAACTAGAAAAAGTCTCCATCAGCATGACCTGATGTACAGCCTTCAAGCCTCCTGAACACAAATATACCCAACAGCTCCAGGCAGGACAAAGTCTCCGTGAGGCTTTGTAAATACAAGGTTTTGGAGCTGTCTCGGCGCTCTGAGGCTGCCTGGATCATAAGATAAAGCTGAACTTAATTTGACTTGTCTTCTTTACACCACAAGAGCCATGGCACAAACTTGACAACAGAGTGATAGATAGAGATGCTAAATTTGTACTGAAAAACCTGCATCTGCCTCGAGTTTTACCCAAACATAAACAAAACCCCAGAAATTAGAAGGGTCACTGGGGAGATCAGGGACAAAAAGCACATAACAATGGGACAATATGGATCTTATCGACCATCATTACAAAATACAGACACAAACGCAAGGTTTTCAATATGGACTAATCGAAGGCACAAACATTTGCTTAGAGAAAGATTAAATTGTTTATGGGTTTAGCCTTCTATGTAAATAAGGAGTTTTCGAGAGAAAGCACAAATCTTAACTTGTCAATAACCATTACAAATAAATGAATGCTCCCACTTGGTCAGACACTATGGTGATGAGGGCCTGCTACGTACGGCACAGACAGAAATAGACACTGAGGTGGGAGAAAGCAGTTTTGAGGCATGTCGAAAACAAAATTCTTGCATTACTTTCTTAGGTAACAACTGCTAGTTTGCCCTCACTTCAGAGAATGTTACTGAATTTCCTTGAAATGTGCTTTCACCGCAGTGCCATTTCAGTCCTCCTCATTCTCATGAAGATAGTGGATCATGTGTGTGTTCTTTAAGTGCTGTAACGTTCTCTTCCTGACCTCAAAAACTTGCATGTGAAAAGGGTGCAGATCCTGTGATGGGGCCTGTGAGACTGAGCCCCTTTGCCGCACCCAGTTGTAATGAAACCCTCGGGTGCAATACAATTCCAGAGATTTTAAAGCCAGGATGATTAGATCATCCAGTCTGACCGCCTGGAAAGGACAGAATTTCACCTTTTTATTCAGCCCAGTAACATGCGTTTGACTAATGTAAAAAATAAACAAAATAGCAGGTGCTTTTCAACATTACTCCCTGACCCACATGAGCTGTTTTCTGGACTTTGTTACACCTTTCCTGTGTGCTTTATTCCCAATACAAAACCTCTCCTTGGAAGAGAGGAGCAATCATACCAAGCAGAGCAGTGGTTCAACTTGATCTGTCTCCTAGCTCTGCTCAGCACCAGACCTTTCAGAGAAAGGTGCACACATAAGGAATAAACCAGCCAGAGAGTATGTTTTGCTCCAGCCACATGGCATAAGCCAGTCACTACGCAATGAAGGTCTCTCTTCCCTCCCTCTCAAAAGATATCGATATATCTAGAGCTATCTATCTATATAGTTTTAATCCTATATGGACCAACTATTCCCAATTAGCTGTCAGTTGCTGAATGAAAGCTACAATAACTATGTGTATGTGTGTATACACAAACACACACACACTCTGCAAAGCTGCCTTTAAACAAACAAATTAAGCCACGTTATGACAATAACCAGCAAGGAAGTTTGACGTTAAGGGCGCGTGGTTGGCCTAAACCCAGGCTTTTGTGGAAAGAGGGTTCCCTGAATCGCAGACTGACTTTACATAAGAATCTGTTTGAAAGCGACAAGTTCCAGGGGATAGCCTTGTTAATCTAATTCAGCACCAGACTCCTCGTTTGTTTTGTTTGGAGATGGAGCATCAAACAAAATTCCAAATGTCTGACTTTGTTCCACGTGAATATCATCCAGCAAGGTGAAAAAGCAGCCGGCTGCACTAGTTTTAGAGAAATTCAGGCTACTACAGTTGACGTGGTGTGGGTCGGGCCAGCGTGGAGGGGACAGTAACACTTTCATAACTACTGTGGGTTTGGACACAGGATCCTGAACTGACCGACCCAGTTCAGATTGGCCAGATAATCAGCCCTCCAAGAAAATGAGTCTGAAGTGGTTTAACACACAGTGTTCCCGGAAATACTCTTTTAGCCCGAGACGCTGTAATAAAGGCCCAAAGAAGTGCAGCTGGTCCCAAAGGGCCATTCTCTACCCATGGGCTCTTGCGGTTAGAGAAGCAGGGCTAGAGTGGAAAAGGAAGCCAAGTTTTCCCTGGGAGTGAATACTTACACAGGGGTCTCAGAGCCCAGCATCTCAGAAGCCACTGCATAGTTCACGGCCTTTCCAGATGTGAATCCGGCAGGTCAGCTAAATATTACTGCTTGAAAATTAGTTACCCCGGGACCACGGAATTCTTGCTCAAGTCTTGATCCTATTTCAGGAACCATGTCTTCCCTCCAAGATAAAAACAGCCACGTTGGGGCAGGCCAATGGTTCATCTAGCTCAGGATCTTGCCTCCAACAGTGGTCAACAAAAGATCAGTGAAATTTAAATACACTCCACCTCCACAAAACACACAGGAAGTCCAGGCAGGAAGGCTAGAGACAGATAACACATTCTCTGCCTGGATTAATGATCAACAGAGTTTTCTGCAGTGTGCTAAAACACACCTATGCAAATGCACTGAGGTAATTGGAAAAAAGCAAGAAACACAAGGGAGTGACAGGTTTTTCCACATGCTCTATTTGATACATTGGGATGAACGGAAAAGTGAGGACAAAATGGAAGAAAATTCCCTCAGCTCAGCTCAGCTCAGCTCAGCTGGTATAACCAGAAACAGGCAGATCATTCTAACATGCAGGGTAGAGAGTAGCATGAAAAAGATGCTCAGCACACAAACAACTTCTTGCCCAAGGGCATTTGGGATTTACACCACTGGAAAAACTCAATGACTGAGTAGGGACACTGCCATCCAGGGTGAATGGAACACAGTATTATACATTGCACAGGCATCCAAGGATATATAGCTTGCATGCCAGGAAAGTAATATCGATATTCAGTGTTGACCAAAAGCGTCTACTGAGTTTTTAAGTGCGAGAAGAGCTATCTAGTCAATTTCAGGGTTTCAAAGATCCCAAACTAAATGACCCTCAGTTCACAAGGTGAATTCAACTGCAATTGAAAGCAGCAATTTGAGCTACCCCCATTTCATTGGATCTCCATTTGTCTGCAGCTCCATCTTTAAATCTCAAGTGTCAGCAACTCTCACTATTATGGGAAAGTATTTACAAAGGTAGAAAAGTAATTAAAGATCTTCAACTGAGTTCCACATTTGCTGAGATACAGAAAAGCCTCCAGGATACTGTAAATGCAGCATCCAGAATTTCATGGCTGAACACATGCCTCAACACAAGCAATTACACTGAAGATTAAACTTTACACTATAAAGTTAGATTTCAAGATAAAGGGCAAGATCGGGCTCCCACTGAAGGCGGTGGGAAGCAGTGGGGAGAGAGAACAGGATGGGGCCTAAAGTGAATAAATGAGTCAGTAAGAGGAGTATTAACTACATTGTGTACAAAATCAAATGCCCTATTTATCAACAGCTTATCATATCCCTTGTATGTTACACAAACTCTGAAAAAAGCTGGTTACTTTTAAGTGGAAGCAATATCTGCGCTACCTGATCCCATAAAGACATTTGATGGCTACTTTTAATCCTTTGCTGAGAGAATTCTTGTAAAGTTTTCACTTGCTTTTTTCCTTTAAAGGATTCTAAGACTCGTGTAAAACATATTTTGAGTCCATAATTGTTGACTAAACATAACTGTCAGTTGTATATATCTCCTTTTAGTATGAAACAATCACTTCAACACATACTTTGAGAGTTCATCTTCCATAACAGGGAACAGACCAGTATTAAATAATAGAATCATTAAAGAACTCTCTCAGTTTAGAAAATAGCAAATACAACATAGGTATAAATATTTGCATTTTGGTAAAATATTTTTATCCTAGCTCCATCTAGCACTAGTGTTCCCCATTACCATGGCCTCCAAGCAATTTTTAATTGTTGACACAGACCCTTGTGAGGAGGAGGAGAACTCAAACTTATTTTGCAGCTGGAGAACTGAGGCACAAGGATGAACCATCGGATTTTCAAAAGTGAGGGTTCAAAGCTTGTATCAGAGTCCAAGTGTTGAAGCCAGCGGTCAGGATCAGAGTTGGAGTTCAAAGGTGGAAGCTGAGGTCTGAACTGGAGGCACTCCCCCATTACTTTTCTCCAGTAGAGCTAGGCCACAGTCTATTAAAACTGGTCACCATGGTGACCAGAAACATTGATTTGTTGAGGCCTGAATTAAGGACAGTCTGTAGCCCCGTTAGGGCTGAATAAAACTAATTCAAAAAGTAATACAGGGAATGAGATACCAAAACCTGGTGATCAACCCTAAAGAGCACGTACAGGCAGCAAGAAGAGTACAGATTGACTTGTGGTAATTATTACAGTTGTCTTCTGATAAAAATTCTGTCATTTACTGTCTCATCTATCTTGATCTTTCCAATAGCTGCTGGGATCAGTGAATGAAATTTTCTGCCCTATATAGAAAAAAGCTAATAACTAAATGTTGCTCCCACCGAGTTCAATGAAAGCAGCAGCTGGCCCTAAATTAAGATGCAATTCTAATGTTGGTATTTTGATAAACAAAAAATTCTCTTAAATGTTGATTTAATCATGTTCAGGCGAGATATTCGCGATCCAGTCCACTAAACTACCAACTGAAAGTGTGAACATGGGAATACCAAACACTTGTTTTTCCTGATGTCTGAGCCGATTAGCTACCTCCATCTACTAAAGAACACACTCATAGAAAAGTACTTGGATTGCCAAGGCCTTTCCCATTTTACGCAAAGAATTATGTTTTGGGGCACCAAAATGGCAACACCCTCACTTCTGATTTTACAAGTGATTATACGAGGATGCGAGATCACCAGCTGAATTCCTGCTTTGTAAAGCAAAACATTGCAACTTCAGAACAATCAGCTAAAAACTCCCCAACTATCCAAGCACAAAACTGTCCTCAGCTTAGAACCCTGTCCCAGATAAATGTATGGCTCCAGCACTGGGCCCTCCATGAAGGGCCACAAACTCTTAATTCCTGTTAATCTCCATTTACAGAAGGCTGAGGGCAGTGCAAGCTCCTCTGATAAATCAGTTATCAGTTCACCACTCCCAGAAAGGAAAGGGTGGTCCTTCCAAGTACCGGTAGACTGCAATTGCAGCTGCTTCTGGACACGGCATGCTTGGGCTGTCAGACCCTTACAGACAGAGACAGTGAAAGTTTACTCCCTTCCAGCCCCAGAGACAGTATCAGATTGTGGGTTAAATATTTGAGTAATGTATATAAAGCAAACATATCTATAACCACTGAAATTGTTACCTAGATACATAAGCAAGAAGTTATAAAGTAAATGGTTCAGCAAATATCAGCAATAATCTTTGTTCATAACCCTCCCATCCAAACAACACATTCTTTGCCTTAGATCCCCCAAGGCGCACACATTTTGGTTTCTATTTACACAGACCCCTCAGGTCCATTGTTAGATACCTCCCTCTTAAGAGGCACAAAAGGGAAGCTGGAATGTTTATAGGCAAAAGTATAAATAAAACAGAATAACTAATTCTAAGAATTTCAGGTTAAGGATGAAAAATTTAGAGGAACTTCAATAAAACAGATGAAGTTAACAAATATGTATCAGCCACTGTTTAATCTCAAACACCAGGGGAGAGCAATAGTGTTCAGTGAGCAATTTCTAAAACAAATCTCAGAGAGAATTCTCATCCAGCACGATCTCAAATGCAAAGCACCAAGATTTCTTGGGGTAGCGCTTCATAGGAACACTGGACCAGCAGGGCTTCGTGCCAGCATTTTATCTAACTAGTAGCAAGCATTCTTCGTCTCTTCAGAATACAAAACAGCAGCTGATTTCACTGAAGAACCATCAAGCATGATTATACCACTCCCAGTGTCTACCTGGAGAATTTATCCTCCCCTAATACCACCCCCCAAGCCACTTATTTATTTAGAAATTAATATGCTTATTTGTAGGTGCATTTAAATCGGTATGTACAGCTGGAGGGACCGGTTCTTCAAGAATGACATGGAGCCTTTCAACCCATGGCTCTTAAGCCACAGCAGGGATTACTGCTGCGATGGCCAAGTTTGTTGCTTAGGGCAGCACATATGGTAGACTGAAGTTTGTGATTTAGAAAAAGAGTGGAAGGGATTTGCAGAGAGGAGGGATTGACCATTTGTGTTCCCCCATGCCAACTACTACTAAACACCTAACCTGCTAACCAGGGAAAAGCAGAGTTTTGGAGGGTACCACTCCATTTTTTTTTTTTAAAAGCATTAGTTGTTCAGTATCCTGAACAGAAAGGAGATATGACAACGACTAGAGAGAGATGGGGATTTGGAACAAAAATGGGAGTGGGACAATAAACATTTACCAAAACTCTCAATATGACAGTGTTGAGCTTCATTTATGCTGCTAGATGCCCAGCATTAACTGAGTAAAAGGCTGCAGCATGCAACTAAGAGTTTATCCCAAAGCTGCAAGTTTCAAGGGGTCCTTGCAGAAAACAGAGACTCTGCTAAATCCTGGCAATAAAAGCAATCATTCCTTCCGCCTGCTCCTGAAGCCATATTTTATAAGAGAACACACTGGACTTCAGAGCACCAGGGGACCTGGGGTAGCAGCAAGTTTGTAGAAAGCTGAATGTGAGGATGGTCAATTGGCAAAGTCTAATAAAGCAGGGTATAAGACAGATCTGAAAAGCTTGATCCGTTGACTGAAGGTACTCTGTAGCTATTTTTGTAGCATTCCCCGATACCTGATCTCCATGCCCTAACTAAGTCCTACAGGCTTACAGTCTCAGACTTTAGAACAACTCCTTTCTAAAGCCTTTCCTGACACAGGCAAAGATTTTAAAAAGCAATCAGTGATTCCAGGATTCCAACTTGAGACATAAAAAGGACTCTGATCGCCAGAAAAAGCTAGACGGACATCCTCTGAAAAATCAGGGCCCTGGAGGGAGTCTCCAAGTGGGCACCAAAATGACTAGCAACTCGTGAAAAGCGTGCACTGCCCCGGATCCCCGGCCCTCAGTGCGAGAGGAGGCTAGAATTGCCAACCAGACAAGTTGCTTGGAAGAAAAGACACTAGGACAAAAGCCGCCCGAGTATTTTCTTGCAAATTGCCCACGTCCCTCGGCAAAGGGCAGAATGCGGCCCCATGCAGGGGGCGTTTGTCCTGCTGGGCCAAAGAGAAATGACAGCCGCTTTTCCCACCCGGCGCCCCAGAGCCGGCCAGTGTGCCGCCCGCTCCGCAGGGCAGAGCCGGGGCCGGGGCCGGGGCCGGAGCCCGCACTCACAGCTGGTTGATTGCGTTCTGGGAGATGACCGCGTCGGCCGAGAAGTGCGGGATCATCGCGGCGGGCCGCTGCGAGTCGTGCGGCCGCGCCCGGGCTCCCCGCCGGCCGGCCGGGCGCTCAGGGTCGGGCCGGGCCGGGCCAGCTGGCAGCCGAAACACCGCCCCGGCCCGCCCCCTTCCGCCCCCTGGGGCGCAGTGCGCAGGAGCCCGGAGCCGGGCCGGCCCCCACGTGGCTGCCGCCGCCCGCTGGCACTGACCAGCCCGGCCCCCCAGGCCTGGGACCCCGCTGCGGGGGTGGGACTGGAGTAACAGGCGCCCGACAAGACAAAGCCCCAATTTCGGGACTGCCCCAGAAAATCTGCTCACCCGAAGGTGCAGGTGGTGGGTCACAGACTCTCATCTCCACGGGGCTTGGCCTGGCTCAGGCTGACACTCCCACCGCCAGGAATTGCTCCACGCCAGGCTGGGAGCCTGCACACACCTCTCCTGCAGTCTTCACTTCAACAGACCCCTTAACAGGAGTTGAGCGCCACGGATCGGAGGGGAATCACATCCTCATAGGACAGCTCTAACTGAGTTAAGAATTAAGTCCTGTTCTGGGAATTTTAGAGGCAGCTAGCTGTGCGACAGCACTCTGCCTTAATGAAAGTGCTCCTATTCCCAAGCAACACACTGATCAACTTAATATAACTGTAAGACAACAGAGTCCTGGGGCACTTTTAAAGACTAACAGATTTATTTATATTCCAAAGGGGGAGCCGTGTTAGTCTATTGTAGAAAGACTACAGAGTCCTGTGGCACTT